>JAMZEH010000047.1:9805000-9965000 GCA_024699665.1 Ostrea denselamellosa | reverse complement strand
TAACTTTCCCGCCCTAGTCCCTGAAATGACAAAAATAACCTTTATTTCTTTTCTTTTTAAATCAACCTAAGGTGGTGGGACCGTAATATCCCCTTTAGATCTGCCACTAGAATATAATATGCCACTGTAAAACAAGGCAGTAGCGCCTTTTTGAAATATTGATGAAATAGTCTGCGGATTTAAAGATTTTTCCTTTGTTATGTCTGTTCTTTGACAGACGAGGTAGTAACGAATTATTTAAAAGTATTGTTATATTTATTGCTGGTGTGACTGTGATCTATCAGTATGTAAATATGGAAGTGTCTTTGAGGTACTTTATTGCAAAGCTTCGCTTAATAAATAGATTTCACTTTTGAAAATACAAGAGGGTGGGAACTGCGCCTTTTCACGCCAGCATACTTTATCAAGCAGATTGATTTAGCGCTACATGAAAAGTATGACAGCGTAAAGCGTTGCAGGTTTTACCCTTATGTATTTTCAAAATTAAAGGTTATTTCTATGTTAATTTCTGTGGGAGTTCCCAGTCGTTAAAATACACATCGTACTATATTTTTCTGTATTCATACACGCATGGTTTACAACTGAGTTCATGAGGGTATGACTATCATTACAATTTGTAGAGGTATCGACAGCAAAAAAAAAAAAACCCCACAAACTTTCTCCAGATTTCGTTTGCACACGTGATGTCTCGATGGGGGAGTTTGGAAAAAAAATATTGCAAATGTAGATATTTGATAGTGAAATTTCCAGAAAGTGCTCGTGATATGATCGGAAAACAGGTGCTCGACGTTTTAAATATCTATATTAAAAAAATGCCTTTCTGTAAACAATTTATTTACAATAGTTTGTTTACAGGAAGATAGTTTTTTTTTAATTATAGCTATTTAAAACGTCGAACATCTGGGGATCAGAACATGTTCGTTGTGATCTGGATAAGGTATATCTCAATGTTTTTGGAAAGGAGCTTTTAGATGTCAAATTCCATGGAATGCTTGTCATTGGAACCACTTCGAAAAGTTATGGTTTGGTGTGCAATTAAGTATCTGACGCATCGGTCCTATATTTTCCGAGAGACACCACTTAAACGTTTGAGTGAACGATCAATGACAAGTATTATATTGCAGAATAATGAAACTCACACGACTTAACGCATATACATGTACTTATTAAAATGCATACCTTTCACAGTTGCTGCAAATAACCAAGGGCGGGTCCAGGAATTGAAGTTAGGGGGATGCGAAACATCATGAGGCACGAAGTCCAGGGACCGCCTTAAGACCCAAAGAGGGTTTTATAGGGCTTGCGATGTCTCTTAAGTAGTCATTTTTATTATCATCTGTCATTTTTGATGAAGTGAAATTAATAAAATGACACAAATTTTAAGTCATTTTGAAATAGTTCTCCCAATAAAAGTAACAATGAATTAAAACACCTTTTCATTTATTTCTCTGGAAGTGGAAAACAAATGTTTTCTTCATTTATCGTTTTTATAACCATGATTTACCTTAACTTTGAATAGTATTGTAGGAGAGGGAATGCCCCCCTTAAATCTGCCTTTGGCAATACGCGGGTTTCGAGATCCGTACGAATAATTTCCCTTTGCAGAACCCTCATACGTAGTAAGGCGTAAAACAATTTATTTACATGCAGGATTGAGACAAAAGCATGTGTGAATGTGCTCAGTAAGTTTCATCACCCGAATTCGACTGATACACAAACTAAGTAAATGATATAAATATTTAGGGAGTAATCAGATACATAGAATTCTTACTATATCACGCTATTTCGTTGCTCGTACATATCATATACAGAAGGGGGCCTCCGTGGCCGAGTGGTTAGAGCATCGCGCTCAAAATCACAAGGCCTCTCACCTCTAGTCGGCGCGGGTTCGAACCTCGCTCGCGCCGATACATGTGAGAAAGTTTGCCAGTTTACTTTCGAAAGGTCGGTGGTCTCTTCCCGGATACATTGTATCTGAGTTCTCTCCTCAACCAATAAAAACTGGACGCCACTAGATAACTGAAAAATTGTTGAGTGTAGCGGAAAACGACAATCAATCAATCAATCATATACAGAATATTACTTGCAAATATGGCATTGCTATGCTTCCTCTTTAGTAAACTTTTCTGTCGATAGTTTTTTGTATTTCTTACATTCACATATTTGAAGAGAGGTCGCTAATAATACATTTTATCTTCTTCCTCACTAACTGTAGGTCCACTCTATATATTATCTTTGCTCCCTGTTACAATTACGATATATACTAGGTGTGACCGGTCGACAGGGGATGCTTACTCCTCCTAGGCACCTGATCCCACCTCAGGTATATCCAGGGGTCCGTGTTTGCCCAACTCTCAAATTTGTATTCCATAAAAGATTTACTAGATTGATCACTATTCGTTATCTTCGCCTTTTCATTCATTAAAGTGTCACTTCACAATTAACACTTCGTTTTTATGGGATGTACAAAATGCATAAAAAAAGAAAGATTTCTTTCATCTTCTGCGGTGTGTTAACTTTTAATTTCTTGTATTTTCAAATGATGTTTATAAAGATAATGCATGAAAATGGCAATAACTGCGCTTAAACAAAGTTCCATATTTGCTTGTTCCATTACGATCAGATAGTATGGATATTTCTTGATGTTTAAGCGTTTGTCGAAGAAAATGTGCATCATTATAAAACAAAAATTAAATTTAAAAAACCCTGTAATTGTTCCATTGTTCCTCTCCACAAACTTAGAATGTATCGAATAACTCATTACAGCTGTACATCGTGGAAAAATAAATGATAATGTTCTTCGTTGCGCTGGATGTTTTGGGGCCAAAATACTCCTTTAAGCTTCATAAAATTGTTCACACATTCTGGGTTTCAATTAAATAAAACCCTCGTCATACACATCTTACTGCTCTTATATTTCCCTCATCTGAGCTACATATTCATTTCTGAATGTCAACCATTGATAATTAGTCCACGTGACCCTGAGCGCTAAGCATAGGACTTCACCTACAGCGGGTGACGTCTCAGTATGAGTGAAAATTCTCGACGGGACGTAAAACAAACAAATTCATTCATAGAGATCCAAACATCTTCAGAAATCCTTTAAAACCTTCAATTCATCGCATCAAATTTGCTGCAGTTTGTTAAAACAATATGTTTACCTTGCCAAACATCCTTATGTACACAGAAGTGAGTGGTCATTCATTAACAATTTTTGGCTCAGTGCGATGAATTTGAATTACTATACACATTGCTTTGTGATTATATACAGATTACCTGTACTATAGTATCGCAGCGTTCTCTTCAATGTTACCTGGGTTTTTTTCAACAAGAAGGTAGAGACAGCCAAAATTGTCCTATGCAAAAGTTATCAATTAGTTTAGTTCTTGCGCTCCTTTGAGATTGATAATAAAGGACAATTCCTTTACGCCTTTAAACAAACTAATAGAAAACAGATGAACATTATAGCAGAAAAAAATTTCAATTACACGAGAAACTTTTCTTGGATCACAGTACACCAGTTTCCGTTTTACTAAATGATTAAAAGAATCTCGTGACAAAACTTAATAATTCTTGCTTTTAAAAAAAAGAATGAATTACATAACCACTGGTTTTTGTTCTTCAAAATTGGGTATAATTATGAGTCAGATCTAACTGTACATTGAAGAAACATCATGAAATATGCATGAACCTTTGTGCTCGCCTGGATTAAGAATCCCGAGGTAGCTAGGGTAGTATGGCTATTACCGATCGACAGAAAGACCATCTAGTTATACTACTATATAAATATAAGAGTTATTTACTTGATATAACAAGCGCCGTGGTTCCCAAATGTACACTGTAAACGACTGCAACCTTTCTGTGGAATTAAAGTTCCTCAAATTACGATGTTAGGACAATTTTCAGAGCTCCGCGCCAGTTTCGTTGTTTAACACGCGTGCACTGTTCTGTGAAAACCAGGTTTTGCTTGTTCAACCAATCAGAAATGGAGACGGACACTGGGATTCTGATCCCCCCTGACGGGGAATATTCAAAATATTTTTATCCCAACATCAGCTAGAAGCTTGTATATTCGTGGACGTATGAACCATTAAACGCCGCAGAATTCTTTGAATGTATACCGAGTTTTATTACGTACACGTTTTACAGTGTTTCAATCCATAGAAGTCCAAATCGAGAGAAGCTAGATTGGACGAACAGAAAGGACAGACTGTATCTCAGTTGAATGGTGCAAACTATTACATAATTAGAAAGAGTTTGTTATAAACATTTTGTCCACCATATCTAAGCAAAGCGGATAAATACCAGGCTTAACGTGGAGAAAATTAAACATGACGAAGGTAAAGGAGTCCATTAATACAGTCCAGGTGAATATATGGTGTTTTCTTCTAATCTGCTCGTCTGTAGTTATCTGCTCGTCTGCAGTTATCTGCTTGTCTGTTTACTAGCCATGTTTATGCATTTTCTGCATTTCTTTGGAGGATATATATATATTGGATCCAGAAAATTGGGGAGTAGAATTTACCACTCCGACGACACCCACTTTTCATTTTGGAACTGTCACATTTGAATGTCCTCGAGTGTCTAGCATAGATCAAAATCAATGAGTGGCGCTTCACCTACGGCTAGTACCGTCTCTGTATAAGTCACATATTATTTTGAAGGAACTTGGAATTGAAATTATAAAATATATCAGTCAGATTGGACGCATATACCTGCATCGAAACTGTGCTGCATTGCAGTACTTCATCGAGCAACTGTGAACAAAAAAAATCTTACGACTAACATAACAAACTTGTGTCTTTCTTATTCTCAAATGAGTGCAACTATGCCCCAAGTAAGAATGCCAGATTTATCGTCTGTGTATATGCATATATGCATATACTTAGTATTGCTTATTCAGAAATAGGGGCCCTCCGTGGCCGACTGGATAGAGCATTGCGTTCAAAATCACAAGGCGTTCGATTATCGCTCGCGCCGATATATGTGAGAACGTTTATCAGTTTACTCTCAGAAGGTCGTTGGTCTCTTCCAGGGTACATTGTATCTGGGTTTTCTTTTCCACCAATAAAAATTGGATGCCACCACATGAAACTGAAACTGAAACATTGTGATTGTGGTGGAAAACAACAAACAATCAATCACTCAGAAGTATATGAGTGAAGAATTATAAAAGAATTATAGCGTTTGACATTTTCATCTTAATCATATTTTTTGTTGTGAAAGGGGTCACTGATCTTTGTATCTAATTAGTGAATGCTATGAGAGAGCCTGGAAGACAAAATCGACTTACGCGTATGAAACTTCTGTTTGTAACTATACTAAATAGAAAATAGTTCTAGATCAGGAAAAAACCTGAAACTTTAACTTCCAATCAACATACGTTTTAAACATCTAGATATATCATCAAGCGATCCCTTTGGATATCTCGACGAAATGAGTTTTACCCCAATCAGGTATTCGTATGTTGGTACACTAATTGTTGATACACTGATTGTTGATACACTGATTGTTGATACACTGATTGTTGATACACTGATTGTTGGTACTCTGAGTGTTGATACACTGATTGTTGGTACTCTGAGTGTTGATACACTGATTGTTGATACATTGAATGTTGATACACTGATTGTTGGTACTCTGAGTGTTGATACACTGGTTGTTGATACACTGATTGTTGATACACTGAATGTTGGTACACTGATGATGCCTTCGTGCTAGTCAGGCTTTTATTTCATACAACACTGAATCAAAATCGTGAAATAACCAACAAACTAGATACGTGTAAGAACACGTACTTGGGGTATGTAATCTCTACATATCATCTCTCCTAGTGGTAGATATTATATCTCCTAACGGTATATATTTCCTCTCCTAGTGGTAAATATTATCTCTCTAGTGGTACATATTATCTCTTCTAGTGGTACATGCTATGTCTCCTAGTGGTACATATTATGTCTCCTAGCGGTATATGTTATCTTTCCAAGTGGTAAACATTATATCTCATAGTAGTAGATATTATCTCTCCTAGTGATACATACTATCTCTCCTAGCGGTACATATTATCTCTTCTAGCCGTAAACATTATCTCTCCTAGCGGTAAATGTTATCTCTCCTAGTGGTAAATAATTTCTTCCCTTGCGGAAAATATTATCTATCCTAGTGGTACGTATTATCTCTTCTAGTGGTACATATTATCTAGTGGTACATATTATTTCTCCTAGTGATACATATTATGTCTCCTAGCGCTACATATTATCTCTCCTAGTGGTAAATATTATCTCTCCTAGTGGTACATATTTCGTCTCCTAGTGGTACATATTTCGTCTCCTAGCGGTACATATTATCTCTCCCAACGGTACATATTATCTCTCCTAGTGGTACATATTCTGTCTCCCAATGGTGCATATTATCTCTCCTAAGGGTACCTATTATCTCTTCTAGTGGTACATATGGTACATATTATCTCTCCTAGCAGTACGTATCATCTTTCCTAGTTATACATATCATCTCTCTTGGTGGTGCATGTTATTTCTCCTTGTGGAAAATATTATCTATCCTAGTGTTAAATTAAATATTTTATCTTCAAGTGGAACATATTATCTCTTCTAGTGGTACATATTATCTCTCTTAGCGGTACATATTATCTCTCTTAGCGGTACATATTATCTCTCCTAGTGGTACAGACTATCTCTCTTTGCGGTAAATATTATCTCTCTCGGTGGTGCATATTATCTTTCCCAGCGATACATATTATCTCTCCTAGTGGTACATAATATCTCTCCTAGTGGTACACATTATCTTTCCCAGCGGTACACATTACAGTATCTCTCTTCGTATAAATAATCTCCTCTAGTAGTACATGTTAATTTTTTTTTAAAAGGTATATAACCTCTCTCCAGGTACTATATCTTTATCTCTCCTGGCGGTATATATTCTGTCCTAGTGGTATATAGTATATAGTATCTCCGGGCAGGACATTAACGAAAACCTTATCCTGGCGGTATATATTATTTCGTCTGATGATAAACACTGCCTCTCCTGATGCCACATAGTTTTTTCCTATCGGTATGTACCACCTCATTTGGTTGTATATATTACAATTGCATCTCTTCTGGTGGTGCATACCAAAACCTTTGTAATTTCCATGTCAAACCTCATAAAAACAAGCGAAAATAATCATGTTCTCATTTGCTTGTATCAAAGAGAAACCCTCATCAACGCTTACCCGAGTCACAGAGAGAAATATTAGCTTTATCTCATACGAATCCTGACCAGAATCGATAGAGAAAATGTGTATGCTAAGATTGCATTAAAGAGCAATGAAAATGATCACCTAATCAAAGGAAACTAAAGTCATCTACCTTTTTGTTTAGTTCATTACATGTACATATGCAGCCTCGGTGCAAAACGGCAAGATAGCTGAAGGTAACCAGTTTGAAATGCGAGGACAATCAACAGATTACTTGTTTCCAGTGTTGTCTCTTGTCTCTAGTTTTCATTTGATTTGATTCTAAATTTGGTTGTTCACAAAGGAAATTTTGATTTTCATCCGGTAAGCAGTGCATACATGTATGTAGTTATAGACGTTATCTTTGGATTCTTGATTGGTCGAGCATCAGGACATACGTCATTAATGAGGTGACATGCACTCTTCCCAATAAGCCCACAACGCGAGCAGTTCAATTTTCAACTCAGGTGAGCTAAAATAGCTTTAATAAGGAGATCGTTTCTTTTTCAACATGATTTGACCCAAATCGAGCTACGTTTACTTTGATCAGCTGTAACTCACGCCAAGTTAGCAATTAATCCCTACAGAAAATGCACTTTTAGTGCAGCTATTCTTTCTCACGAGATAAAGATTCGATTACAAGGACTTCCACTCACACAACGTACCTTTACTCAACACAAGAGTACGGTCTTACGTACCTTTGTTACTTTTGTTTCAGTATTTGAAGAGAGAACAGTGCATGCAAATAGAATCAAAGAACCCGATTTTGCAAGATTGAATTCCGATTGAATACTGCATTATGAAAACAGAGCACGTTTATCATTAAGGACATAGTCAAGCTATCCATGTATATCTTTAAATCAATTAAGAAATGTAAATGAATGCTGACTGATGGATGTTGGTTTACGGTTTACTCAAGACGTGAGTAAATCGAGAGTTCCAGCTCGTTTGGACTTTTGGATTGCTTCAATCTAATAAATAATGTATAAAATGACTATTCGTGTAGACGATTTAGTGTGAAAAAAGTTTTTTAAACTGGTCGCCGAGTATTTCTGACTTATTTTCGCTGTAGGAAACAGGTGTGAACAAATATTTTCATCGGTCACGTGACCCTCGTTTCAGGTCTCGTACAAAAAATAAGGTGACATATGTATGACCATGATTACACAGATTTGTAAACATGAAAGCGTATGTACAGATATCACATGCATTTTTAAGATTTTTTTTCCAGTTTAGAACGTTTACATTCACGGAGTGAATCCGATTATGCGACACGAGTTGCACGGGTAGGTAGAGTTTTAAATAAAATGTCTAATTATTGACATTAGTGATGAACTCACGTTACACGAATATATTCGCCATTATAGTACGAGTGACAAGTGTTCCAAAATGGCAAGGTGTTAGGTTGGCTGTATATTGTCTAGCATCCTACTCGTGAATTTTGTTTTGGAGACGTCACCATTGCCGGTGAAGGGATGCAAAATCTAAGCCTTTGCTCGGCGCTTACGGTTTTTGAGCAGGGAAGGTTCTTTATCGTGCCACAACTGCTGTGGCACGGGACTTTGGTTTTTGCAGTCTCATCCGAAGGACCGCCCCATTTAATCGACTCTTGCGAGAACCATGGGGTACTGAGGACTTATACTAACCCGGATCTTCACGGAACGAGCCTTCATTTAAATAGTTCACACGAAGATGTGTTAAAATTTGGAAACTGTGATATCATACACTATTTGAAACAACCGACTATTATCTAATAAGAGTAATGGGTGCATCCTAGATAGAGCTAAGAAGGATAACTCTGACAGACCACAAATATTGTGCTGTAGGATAACTCTGACAGAGTACAAATATTGTGCTGTAGGATAACTCTGACAGAGTACAAATATTGTGCTGTAGGACAACCCTGACAGAGTACTAATATTGTGCTGTATGGCGACTCTGACAGAGTACAAATATTGTGCTGTAGGATAACTCTGACAAAGTACAAATATTGTGCTGTAGGATAACTCTGACAGACCACAAATATTGTGCTGTAGGATAACTCTGACAGACCACAAATATTGTGCTGTAGGATAACTCTGACAGAGTACAAATATTGTGCTGTAGGATAACTCTGACAGAGTACAAATATTGTGCTGTAGGACAACCCTGACAGAGTACTAATATTGTGCTGTATGGCGACTCTGACAGACCACGAATATTGTGCTGTAGGATAACTCTGACAGAGTACAAATATTGTGCTGTAGGATAACTCTGACAGAGTACAAATATTGTGCTGTAGGATAACTCTGACAGACCACAAATATTGTGCTGTAGGATAACTCTGACAGAGTACAAATATTGTGCTGTAGGATAACTCTGACAGAGTACAAATATTGTGCTGTAGGACAACCCTGACAGAGTACTAATATTGTGCTGTATGGCGACTCTGACAGAGTACAAATATTGTGCTGTAGGATAACTCTGACAAAGTACAAATATTATGCTGTAGGATAACTGACAGAGTACTAATATTGTGCTGTATGATTCTACTATACAGAAACCCCACTACATATGTATGAAGTGCAATATACTGCTTTTAGGAATTGTTTGTAAATATGGAGGAAGGGTGCGAAAAAAAACCAAAAAAAAAAACCAAACCCCCCCCCCCCCCCCAAAAAAAAACAAAAAAAAACAACAACAACAACAAAAACCAAACAAAAAAACAAAGGCATCACAGAAAATAAGTATACCTCTTATTAAGGTATAACATCGAATAAACGGGGAAATACAAGCGACTGTGTGTAGCTATTGGTAGAACCTTGGGCTTTTCCTGAGTGCATATATATATATATATATATATATATATATATACATATATACATATATGGGATCGCCCATGGTTTTGGCTGAAAATGATTATTATCCAACGAGTTGTTTGTTTTCTATTCCCTTGGCTCCTGGATAGAAAACACACAACGAGTTTGATAATCACCATATCCACCCACAAACCATGGAGGCTTCTTCTTATCACATACTTAATCCTTACCGTCTACTTAATGTACAATTCGAAATTTCCCTTTGATTATCTCAAGCCGAATTACAATCATACCGTCAACATTACTATACGTCGCTACAAATAGTTCGTTCAGAAAATATAAAAGAAGATAAATATCAACCGTCACAATATTTAATGAATGAAAGAGCGATCTAATATGAGAGAAGAATGACATTTTAGAACGTGTTACATTGAAATGAGCTATTTTGGACCCACTATCAAGGATCACATTACATATAGCTTTTTTAACCATGGCATTTGACTTGAAGTTGTTTTTTAAAGGAGATCTAATTTTAAGTACATTATGTGCATCACATGCAATTTTAATGATTTGATCTTCCATCAAGGCTGATGATTTTTTAAAAACAACATGAAAGACAAACATTACTTCGACTTAGGAAAATGAACAACAAAATAGGTATTTTTACGTAATTTGGTGTACAAAGAAATCTCATAGCAGGGGATTGTAACTGTCTTGTCCAGTGTATTTGTTTCTCTCTTCATTTTCATCAGAATAAACATCTCCTATAACTCTGAAATATGTCTGTGGAACGGAAATGTAAGTTTGTTTCAAAATTATTTCAACTTTAGATATTAATATCCTGGAAATTGTTGGTAATGATACATGTTACAACCCAATCACTACTTATGAAATTTGTGGGCAACCTCAGCAAATCATCAATATTTTGTGGTAAAGGAGAGGAATAGGTTATTATAAATCTGTGACAAAGAAAAGATCTTTAGATCTACCCAGATTAGATTCAATAAGAATTGAAGGTCAAGGTCATAATGGAAACACAAAGTCACTGCATTTTCAAGGAATGTTGATATGAAAAAAAAATCAGTAATATCCACACTTTGCTTATATGTGAAATCAGAGGACAGCCTCAATATTCAGACAGGTGGAAACCAGTGTAATTCAGACTGCAACTAAAAATACCAAAGAAAAACAAGGAAGGGCATTGTCAAATCAGCAGCTTATGTATTGTAAAAATCATCCATGAAGCATGCAATGGGAAGGTGACAGCCAAGTATATAAAAATTCCATACTCGCTCCATGTAATGTCACTTAAACAATATAAGTATTTATTTATTTCAAACATTTTAGAGTCAGAAATTCTGAACAGGTTTTAACTTTAAAGTTTAATTTCAGGAAAGAAAGTGATTAAGCCTCTTGAACTTCCAGATAACATTTCCAGAAAATAGATGATCAATGAAGAAGTAGTTGGGAATGATTGATTGATTGATTGATTATTTATTGCTTTCCGCCACACTGAACAATTTTTCAGTTATCTGGTGGCGTCCAGTTTTTTTGGTGGAAGAGAGAACCCAGATACAATGTACCTGGGAAGAGACCACCGACCTTCCGCAAGTAAACTGGCAAACTTGCTCACATAACGCCGCGGCCGAGATTCGAACACGCGCCGACAGAGGTGAGAGGCTTTGTGATTTTGAGCCCGATGCTCTAACCACTCGGCCACGGAGGCCTAGATTTACTTCCACTGCAAAAAGAAAGGGGGGGGGGGACACACTGTAAAAAGCAAAAGAAGAGGACTTCAAGAACTTATAAAGTCTTTTTTTTTTTTATTACAAAAAATATATGCTGAAATGTCTTGAAAGAAAAATTTACTGAATTATGTAGTGAATGCAATGTCATAAAACTTTGATTTTCTGTATAATTTTTTGTAAATTACAGAAATGGGGGACAAGCATATCCAACATTTGAGTAAGTGGACACAGCAGGACCGTCTCATCACTCGATCAGTAGCATCATATCTGCCATTGCAGTTCGTTCCTCTCCAACAACCAAAATAGAGAACAAATTGTGTACGCATTCAATAATTCTTGATATTTGCATTCACTAAACTGATAATCCATTGATAGTGCATTATTTACATGAATGCAAAAAGCAATGAGCTGTAGAGACAGCAATGGAACTGGGTAGGACATGTACTGCGGAGGGAAGGCAACTACATCTGTGAGATAGCATTAATGTGGACACCAGAAGGGAAACGGCCACAAAGAGACCAAAAACAGCCTGGAGAAGGAGAGGAGAAGCAGAAAAAAGGATGGAGAAGATGGAATGGAGTCAAGATAGTAGCCTTATGTGCCTTTTGGTGTGCAGAAAACCAAGTGCTTAGTAATGTCTAGATTGTTGGAAATGGGATGACCAGTAATATGAATGGATGTGCTGGAACCTGCATGGAAAAACTGTACTAAGACCATCATGTATTTGATTAATTTGTTCAGTGTTAATGAGTTTGATTTCATAGAATAGGTATTTTTAGACAAAATATATCTAAACTACAGAGTCACTGTACATTTAATAGGTTATGATATGTGTGTGGAAATCTTTTCCACGATAAGCATTTATTAGCACATTAGTTTTAATGATGTATATCTTGTGACTATGGAAGAAAATATATTCAGAACAGAATGTGTATCTTGAAGAGTTGTTGCCCTTGAATATCATTCATTGAACTGCATGTATTATATACAGAAAAATATCCCTTTTATTGTGTTGATGTTGTCAGTGGGTGAATTTAAGACTGGGCAAAACCAATTTCTCTTTTATCTTTCTTTTAATACTTCTGTGCCAGTGAGAAATTTAAACGGGGTGAAACCATTTGCAATATTATTACTGATTAATGTACTTTGTGATATCCTATTATTGTTATATTTGATCTATTTCAGGGCTGTACATTTGTACATTTTACAATACAATATTCTGCACTGTGATATTAAATTCCCCAAACCTAATTCAGGAGCTATTGTCATTAGCAGTAAGTTTATTATGATATGCTATGGAGTTTGTTAATTTGTTAAGAAACTTCACTGCATGTTATAATGAACTAGTTTAACTTAAAAAAATCTTGCTATAAGGACTCACACGGTGAGGTATATTAGTGGACAAATTTCTAATATGTAGAACAGTGACGTTTTAGGGTGCGCATGCGCATTTCGATGTTTTTGTCGAGGAAATTCGAAAGAGCGGACAATATGAAGTAGCACGATTGCACGAGTAGGTAATCACAAAACAAAAGGACATTAATTTAATTACATGCATATTGACTATATTGCAGATGAATTTGGTGATTACAGACCGAGGTTTGGTAATCAAGACAGGGCCATATTTCTACATAATATTCATTTTACATGGCTGGAAGTTACTACTAACATAGGCTTAGTACATAGATATGTGTTTTTAAGAAGAAAGCACTACATTACTGTTGATATTATGATACTGTAGTACATGTTTTTTTCTAAAAAAAAGAAATTACTGTTTAACTAACACTGCAACACTCTCATTATCCTGAACAATTTCTGTCACGTAGAACAGATATACGTTACACTACAAAACTGTAATTATCCTGAACAATTTCTGCTACATAGAACAGATACATTTTACATTAAAATACTGCAAGTATCCTGGACAATTTCTGTCACGTAGAACAGATTCACGTTACACTACAAAACTGTAATTATCCTGAACAATTTCTGTTATAGACAACAGATACATTTTACACTAAACTACTGTAAGTATCCTGGACAATTTCTGTCACATAGAACAGTTACATCTTACACTACAATACTGTAAGTATCCTGGACAATTTCTGTCACATGGAACAGATACATTTTACACTATAATATTGTAAGTATCATGGACAATTTCTGTCACGTAGAACATATATATGCTATAATATGATACTGTAAGTATCTGGGACAATTTCTGTTGTATAGAACAGATACATGTTATAATACAATACCGTTAGTATCGTGGATAATTTCTGTCACATAGAACACATACATAATACAATGCTGTAAACATCCTAGCCATTTCTATAACGTAGAACAGACACATGTTACACTACAATATTGTAAGTATCATGGACAAATTCAGTCCAACAGAACAGATACATGTTATAATACAGTACTGTAAGTATCATGAATATATGAACATGGAACATTTACAGGTTGTACTACGATATTGTAAGTATCGTGGACAATTTCTGTCACGTAGAACAGATACATGAAATACTACAATATTGCAATATGCCTGGACAATTTCTGTCACATAGAACAGATACATGTTACACTACAATATTGCAATATGCCTGGACAATTTCTGTCACATAGAACAGATACATGTTACACTACAATTTTGCAATATGCTTGGACGATTTCTGTCAAATAGAACAGATACATGCTACACAACAATACTGTAAGTATCCTGGATAATTTCTGTCATGTAGAACAGACACATGTTGCAATACAATACAGTAAGTATCCTGGACAATTCTGTTGCATAGAACAGATACGTGATACACTACAATATTGCAAGTATCATGGATAATTTCTGACTCATAGAACAGATACATCTTATAATACGATACTGTAAGTATTCTGGACAATTTCTGTCACTTTAAACAGATACATGTTATGCTACAAAACTGTAAGTATCATGAATGATTTCCATCACAAGGAACAGTTACAAGTTGCATTATGATACTGTAAGTATCCTGGATAATTTCTGTCACGTAGAACAGATACATGTTACATTAGAATATTGTAAGTATCGTGGACAAGTATAACGTGTGTCTGTTCTATGTGACAGAAATTGTCCAGGCTTATTGCAATATTGTAGTGTAACATGTAACTGTTCTGTGTGATAGAAAATGTCCAGGATACTTACAGTATTGTAGTGTAACATGTATCTGTTCTATGTGACAATGTCCAGGATACTTATTGTATCATAGTTTAACATGTATCTGTTCTGTGAGACAGAAATTGTCCAGGATACTTATTGCATCATAGTTTAACATGTATCTGTTCTATGTGACAGAAATTGTCCAGGCTTATTGCAATGTTGTACTGTAACATGTAACAGTTCTTTGTGACAGAAATAGTCCAGGCTACTGTAGTAACATTGTACTATAAAATGTATCTGTTCTATGTGACAGAAATTGTTCAAGATGTTTATAGCATTGTAGCGTAACATATATCAGTTCTGTGGGATAGAAATTGTCCAGGCTTATTATAATATTGTAGTGTAACAGAAATTGTCCAGGATACTTATTGTATCATAGTATAACGTGTGTCTGTTCTATGTCACAGAATTGTCCAGGCTTATTATAATATTGTAGTGTAACATGTATCTGTTCTATGTGACAGAAATTGTCCGGGATACAAACAGTATTGTAGTTGAACGTGCATTTGTTCTGTGTGACAGAAATAGTCCACAATACTAACAATATTGTAGTGTAAGATGCATCTGTTCTATGTGACAGAAATTGTCCAGAATGTTTATAGCATTGTAACGTAACATGTATCTGTTCTATGTGATAGAAAATGTCCAGGATACTTATTGAATCACAGTATAACGTGATCTGTTCTATGTAACAGAAATTGTCCAGAATACTTTCAGCATTGCACTATAACATGTATCTGTTCTACGTGACAGAAATTGTCCACAATACTTACAGTATTGTAATGTAACATGTATCTGTTCTATGTGACAGACAATGTCCAGGATACTTATTGAATCATAGTATAACGTGATCTGTTCTATGTAACAGAAATTGTCCAGAATACTTTCAGCATTGCACTATAACATGTATCTGTTCTATGTGACAGACAATGTCCAGGATACTTACAGTATTGTAGTGTAACATGTATCTGTTCTGTGTGATGGGAATTGTCCTGGATACTTATTGTATCATTGTTTAGCATGTATCTGTTCTATGTGACAGATATTGTCCATAACACTAACCTATTGTTTTATAACATGTACCTTTTCTATGTGACAGAAAATGTCCAGGATACTTACAATATTGTAGTGAATCATGTATCTGTTTTGTGTGACAGACATTGTCCAGACTACTGTAGTAATATTGTACTAGAACATCTATCTGTTCTATGTGAAAGAAAGTGTCCATAATACTAACAATATTGCATTGTAACATGTACCTGTTCCATGTGACAGAAATTATCTACGATACTTACAGTATTGCAGTGTAACATGTATCTGTTCTATGTGACAGATACTTAAGGTATCATAGTATATTGTGTATCTGTTCTAAGTGACATAAATTATTCAGGATACTTATAGTATTGTAATATAACATATATTTGTTCTATGTGACATACATTGTCCATGATAGTTGCAGCATCGTACTATAACATGCATCTGTTCTATGTAACAAAACTTTTCCAGCCTACTTATAAAATCATAGAATAGCATGTATCTGTTTTATGTGACAGAAATTGTCCACGATACTAACAGTATTGTAGTAAAACATTTATCTGTCCTATGTGATAGAAATTGTCCAGGATACATAAAATATTGTAGTTTAACATGTATCTGTTCTATGTGACAGAAATTGTCCAGGATACTAAGAGTATTGTAGTATAACATGTATCTGTTTTACATGATAGAAATTGTCCAGGATACTTACAGTATTGTAGTTAAAATGTATCTGTTCTATACGATAGAAATTGTCCCAGATACTTACAGTATCGTATTATAATAAAATTACTATATTGTAGTGTAACATGTATCTGTTCTATGTAACTGAAATTGTTCAGGATACTTACAATATTGTAGTTCAAAATGTTATCTGTTTTATTTGACAGAAATTGTTCAGGGTTATGAGAGTGTTGCAGTGTTAGATAAACAGTAATTTCTGTTTTAGAAAATACCAATGTACTATAATATCATAATATCAACAGTATTGTAGTGCTTTCTTCTTAAAACCACATATGTTCTAGGCCTATCTTTGTAGCAACTTCCAGTCATCTAAAATGAATATAACGTGAAATATGGTCCTGGTTTGATTACCAAACCCCGGTCTGTAATCACCAAATTCATCTGCAATATATTCAATATGTATGTAACTACATTAAAGTCATATTGTTTGGTGATTACCTCCTCGTGCAATCGTGCTACTTCATATTGTCCGCTCTTTCGAATTTCCTCGACAAAAACACCGAAATGCGTAAGCGCACCCTAAAACGTCACTGTTCTATGCATTCCGTTTTGACCAGAAATTTGTCCACTTATATACCTCACACGGTGTAGGAATACATACTATGGATTACGAAAAAAAATATCCTATGAGTGATATCCCCACGGGATAAAGGCATAAATGTAATCCCGGATTCCTTCATTTTCCTTAAAATAAACCAGCTTGACAAACGGTACACACAAATAATACTGAATCTGAGAACCCAAAAGCTCACTGCAACTTTTATGTAAAAAGTTGTCTCCTCTTGTCATCAAATTGAAAACATTCTTTTGGACGCCGTTGTCCTCACGAACACACCTATTCTCCGCTCAACTTTGAGCTTGGGTTAAGTTCTACCGTACTGGATACCATCGACGATGTTACGTCATATGCTTGATAGATATAAAACAGGACAAGAGGATAGCTGAGTAGAAGTAATGTATATACTCAGCGACATCTGGTGACAGATCTTTCAGACACTGCTTCTGGATTTTTAACTTTTGGTGACGTCTGCAGTATAAAATAAAACTATATTCTGGCAACATTTCTGCCCCACCTCTGCTTCTGTAATGTCGGCGACATTTACTTCTCCAAGTGGTGGTTCCATATCACCTTACGATTATCAGTAAGAATAGTTGCCACAAAAGCAGCAAGGTGGGTAGAATCTAAAGGCAAGGTGTGTCTGTATAACACTGTTGCCTCCGTATGGCAGCAATATGGTTAAAGTTTTCAAAAGTATTTTCATTTTTGGCCGTCTCTGCGATCTTAAGCAGTCTTTGGAAGGAAGAGCGTATTTGCTCTATATCAAAAAGAAACTTCATATTAAAACAAATTGAGATTCTTTTAATGACTTAGTAATTTTGGTGTCCAGTCTATTCAGACCTCGATAATTTCCCGATCACTATCTTTTCTTTCTGAGTTAAGAAGGTCTTCCACCATTTCACACAGGCAAGCTCTGTGGTTCCTTGTGTTATGACGTGTGGAGGCGCTCTCTGGCAACAATGTCCAGTTAATCAAGGCATTGGACAGCTGCAAGTCTCTTAACTTTCCCTTAAACAAATCTTCCATTGTTTCCTATCAAAGAAAAAAAAAAGATATATAATACCAATGTCACACTGCATTAGTTATCTTGAATACTAACTTATATTGAATACTAACTTATACTGAATACTAACTTATACTAAATACTAACTTATATTGAATACTAACTTATACTGAATACTAACTTATACTAAATGCTAACTTATATTGAATACTAACTTATACTGAATACTAACTTATACTGAATACTAACTTATCTTGACTACTATTCATATACAAAACATTAACAGCATTATACTATCAACTTTACCATACTTTTGTCAGTCAATGGAATCATTAAGATGCTACGGTGGCTGGTATAGGTGAGGTGGAAGAGATTTTTTATTTTAAATAAAATGTGTTCCAAGGAAATAAAATAAAATAATTTCCCACGAAATAAAAAAAATATCAGGACCTCCCCCCCCCCCCCAAAAAAAACCCCAAAAACAAAACAGAAAAAACCACCAAACAAACAAAACAAACAAAAAGAAAGACGCCCACAGGCCTTAACTGTCACCCGAGTATCATAGTCCATACATAGACCTGTCGTGAAGTTTTTCTTAACATGCATACAATTTCAATTAAATTACAACAGAAGAGAAGATGAAATTTGAAAATTTTAATTCAGCCCTTATTTCCCTTATTAAGGTGCAATGAATTTCACAATTTTGGTAAAGGGCTTCATGGATATAATTATCGTGCATTTGATTTTTCTCCCACATGTTTGGGAGTAGAGAAGATTTTTAAAACTTAAGCTTTTTTTTTAATGAAATTTTGTCCCCAACCATGAGACTCTCTTAGGGTAGCTATGATCATAAATTTTATAATTTACATTCCTCTTATCCAACAGTTTTTACCCCCGCCCCTCGGACCCCAGGGGAGCAGAAGTCCTGAAATTTATAATTTGTGTCCCCCTTATCTCTGTTAGATATTGGCAACACAGTCACGTGACTTTATACTTTTAATGTAAAGTTAAAGCTGGTGGGTTTGTCTTACCGTAATTTCATGTTCACTTAAGGACGGTCTCATTTTCTCTAGCAGAAGACAAATGTATTTCTGTAAATCAATGTGATGGATATACGTACATGAATGTGGTAGCTTTATATCATCAACAATGTATGAAACAGAACGAGAACACAGAATTTGGAACGGTGCTGTAGAAAAATAGGTATAAGTTGACAGCTCACTGTAGAAAAAGTATGTAAGCACACACGTACCGGGTGATTTCATGGGACGTAATTAATGCATTAATTTTAACATGCAAATGTAGTGGATATAACGGTATTAAATAGGCACGTTTTGAATGAAGGAAAATACATTCATTAGAATATTTGTTTTGCAACATTTCATTACCTCAGTTACATATGACCTTTATGTTGAATTTATAATAAAATTTTGCTTTTCATATTCAAATAGAATGTTTAGACCCCAAAATTTCATGTAAATTATATTAGCAATATAAGAAAAATAATCCGGAATTAACCTGCTACACTTACCCGGCATTCTGAAGCATCATACTTGAAAATGTTTAGCTGATGACCATTGTTAAGAAAATTAATAAATTAACATCTCTTTGTACTTACAATATAATGTCATTCATTTCTGATAGTTTGAAAGGATACCGAAGGTTTCACAGCGGAACTGACATCAAGGAAAATCAAACATTTACTCGTCGTATAGAACTCTGTGTTGAGACGAAGTAAAACGAGGTGAATTGATGAGGAAAGCTGTAAAATATCATTGAGAAAAATAAGACTAGTTAATTCAAAAAGCCAATAATTGATTGAAACAATGTTTTTAAAAAACTTTATATATATACTTACACAGTCTCTTTTGTTGGAGCAAAATTTAAATACAAACACTCTAAACACTTTTCTGAAATATTTCGACCGTGTTACCGGTCTTCGTCGGTCGTGTTTATTGATCATAGCAAGGTAACACAAGACTACATGCACAGAGTACTATGATGTCACAAAACGTATTACAAATGACACGTAACGTCATAGTTGATGCTGCGGGTAAAACATATGGAAAAAGACAAGAGCCCTCAAAATGGATATGTGAACAATTTCAAAATATACGTTAAATAAGGTACCAAGACTGTACAAAAAAGTTAAATTTTAGCCGAAGCGAAATACAATCATCAGATACATTCAATTATATATCAGTAATGTTATATTCTTCAAGTATAATATTTTCATTTTCAGTCTTATTTACACTTTTGCTTCAGTTAATATTGCTGCCCATTCGTTTAGAAAAAAAAAAAAGATATCTGGTCTGATATTATTTTTTCTCAAATATATGAGGTTTTTTTTTTAAAAACCTACGCTTAAGATTTTCATAAATCTGTATTGCTACAATAACTTTGGAGTCGTATCATGTGAAATTTGTTCTGATCATGTGAAACCAATAATATCATAGATTGGCTACATATAAGAATTGTAAAGTTGACTCGAAGAAATTAAGTTCGTTTAGTTTAAGGACCCCAGAAGCAAAATGCAGGCAGCCAGAAGGAATTGGCCGATGGTATATTTATCCCAGAGCGCCCCAACCCGTGCTAATACGGGCTACAGCAGATCCTCATTACCCCTTGCTTGTCGAAAGAGGCAACTAAATGGAGCATTCTTTCAGATAAGACCGCAAAACCCGAGGCACCGTTTCACGGCAGATGTGGCACGATAAAGATCCCTCCCTGCTCAAAGGCCATACGTGTCGAGCATAGGCCTAAATTTTGCAGCCCTTCACCGGCAATGGTGATGTCTCCGTATGTACTAATTTATGCAAGATCAACATTTCTCAGCATCGAAGTCATATACGTAAATGAGTGGTGTTTAAAATTAGATGTGCAAGTCTTTGTTTTCGTATATAAAAATGCTAATACAGATATTTGCGAGGGTCGTCAAAAAAGTATGTGGACTGTTAGATTTTGCATGTGGATATATGCTGACGGACTTCAAAAACGCAGCACACGTTGTTTTTTTTTTTTAAATTTATTCATTGAAAGCATTACATATAAAACTTTTATTACAAAATTTACCCACCATACATTGTATTTGATTTTTAAAATCCATCTCTCGATTTACCTGTCTTTTCATTGTTTGCACGTTGTGAGTAGCATCGCACTAAATTTTCTGGGCTTTTTCCAAACACGTGGAAAGGTAATAGGGGAGTTTTTCCGCGATAAAACAACTTTGTTGGTGAAAGCATAGACACCACTAACAGAAAAAAATTAAAAACCAAGACTATGCCGCGCTTAAGCAATGAAATGCGCAATCAGGTACTTGGTATGCTGCAAGCAGGCGTTAGTTAGCGTGAGATTGCAAGGCGTTTTAATGTCCATCCTTGTACAGTGAGCCGGTTGTTGTTGCGATTCCATCAGATACGATCCCTAAATGATCGCCCAAGACCTGGTCAACCGTTTGTGACAACGCCACGGCTGCACAATAAGTTTACGGTCGCTGCGACCACGGCGAGAGAAAGCATTGGACGTCATGGAAGGCCTATTCATCCTAGAACCGTTTCCAGAAATTTGAAGCGCCATTGGATCCGCTGCAGAACACCTTATAAGGGTTTACAGTTTAAACCGCATCACCGACGGTGCAGATTGCAATGGGCAAGGCAGCATCTGACTCAACGTCAAACTTGGTGACATGTTGTTTTCTCCGATGAGTCCAGATTTAATGGTTGCAACACAGACGGCAGATATCAAGTATACCGTCGTTTAAATGAACGTTTTGCAGACAATTGTGTCCTTAAGCGCGACAGGTTTGGAGGGGGAGGGTCATGGTCTGGGGTGCGATTAACCACAATTTTCGGTCACAACTGGTCGTTTTAAATGGAACCCTCACTGCTAGGAGGTATGAGGACGAAATTCTGCAGCCTTTTTGAGCACCATTAATGCAGCAGCATAGGCAAGGAAATGGGTTAATTTTCCAACAGGACAATGCGCGCACATAATGCAAGATTGACACAAAACTTTTTTTTTTTCAAACGAACGCCATTGACGTCCTTGATTGGCCCGCTATGTCCCCAGACTTGAATCCAATCGAACATTTGTGGGACGAGCTGGGGAGACGTGTGTGTAGCCGCCAGCCTCAGGATCCGCAAGAATTAGGGAGAGCCTTGTTGGAGGAATGGCAGAATATTCCTCAGACGACCATCAGAAATAGTTGTCAATCAATGTCACGTCGCCTTCCCGCCGTCATCACTGAACCCACATTTTTGACGCACCCCTCATTGACATTCATTTCAAATGTAACCTTTTTGTGAATAAAATGATGTTCAAAATCAAAGCATAGTGTTCATTTAACATGGTTTATAATATACCACTATGAATTTGTTTATTAGATATATGAACAAATTTATAATATATAAAAGTATCGAGTGTTGCGTTTTTAAAGTCTGTCAGTATATATAATACAATGATGTATGGTATATTTTTTAGTCAGTGTGGGAATTGGAGCATATTAAAGATTTTTTTTTAAATCATTACACGCATAAAAGGTCACACAAATAATCATCGGAAGACATTGTTTGCATCTCCCGACTCCTATTTGTGGATGTTCGAAGTTCCTTTTAAATGTGATTGCCTAGCTGGGTAGCTCAATCTGTTAATGTGTTAACTGTTTATTTGTCATGTCTGTAGATTGCAAGTTCGAGTCCAGTAGGGGTGTACACGATGTCCCCAGGTTACTTACATTTTCAATACCGAATTCTTTCACATGGCATGACAAGTATCGTTTACACTGCAAGGCTTCCATGCATAATTTAGCCATTTTACAAGAAAATTACAACTGGACTTATAACATGAATGAACCTTTTTCAATTACAAGCTTAAGTCGTCGTAAATCCTATGCACTAATGCATATCCCGTATTTTGATTATTTTTCACTTTTTTCAGTTATTTATTTCACCTTGATTACACAATTTCGGGTGCCTCTTATGGTGATTTCATGGTGCGTAATTTACATGTAAGTAAATATCTAAAGTTCCCACGAATATTTGGACAGCTTATGTACGTAGGACATAATGGAACAGAAAATAATAAAATCTGAGAATATTTGTACTGCTTTATCTGATGACAGATCATTCTAAACAAAAATAGATACAGGCATGGATTATCAAATTTCATTTTTCTTCTACAAGAATTTTTTTTATTATTTTCATTTATTCACTTTCCCTTTTTTTCATTTTGACAAGAATAAATCTGTTCCTTTGGAATATTTTTTTTTCACATTTACTAAATCTTCCAGTTTGTAATACAATTTTATACTTAATGCCATTATTCACATACAAATACGCGTCAAACTTTGAACGTAAAACTAGTTAGTAACTAGCCTTTCGACAAAGGCTCGGTAATCACGCTTATTTCGGATATCACCCTGACAAACGGAAGTCCCGTCTCGTGGCAGGCATTTGGCACGTTAAAGAACCCGCACTGCTACGGCCCTGAATGCTAAGCATAGGTAAAAATTGGTACTTCACCTACAGCTGGCAACGTCTCAATATGGGTGAAAAATAATTCTCGACGAGACGTAAAACAAACAAACTATCTACAATAGTTAATACTTACGCTTCGTCGACAGATATACATAATGCAAAGGGAACACGGGAAAATGCAAATGATAATAGTGCCGCCGACAATGGTTAGTATTGCGAATGCAGTGATTGTGTATTCTCCTTCTGTGCTGAAAACGATGAAGTCCAGTCCAGCAAAGACACACGTAATTGTCAGAAACATCACACATATCAATAGAAAACGCCATTTAGAAACAAGCAATGGATAGTTCCGAATAAGTACGCTGTCATTCAAATCCTTCGTAAGGGAATTATAATGTTTTGCACACTGAAACATAGAAAGAAAAAAAACCTGTAAATTATTTCACAGTAAATACGTTAAAACTGTTATTTCATGAGAAAAGTGGACAGTGATAATGGGTTGAGAATTCGGATACGTAAAGTATGAAAACCGAGAATAGCCAAGTTACAAAACAAGCTTCGATTTGTTAATAAGCATGCCTTATTCTATTTCAACTAGAAAATCTTTTCTTTTCAAACACGATGGACTGGTAGAATTCTCTCCCATAGCACTGGTAGAATTTTCTACCATAGAACTGGTAGAATTCTCAGATAGAAATATACATTTTGTGTTTTATGTGCTCTATTCACAGACTTCCACATTGACACAAAAGTTACAACATGTTTCTTATGAAAGTATTATATAGCTTCCATCATATAGACATCAGAAATACATTGGTGCGAGTTGTTACAGTTGTCATCAATCGCTACCTCGGGCAGAGTTATCGTTCCTTACAATCCCATATACTTCTGTCAACGTCTCAAAATTAGCAGCGTTATTCCACGTGTAAATCCACCTCTTCATGGTTAGTGATTGATAGATTGATTATATACTGTTTAACGTCCGTTCGAGAATTTTTCACTCATATGGAGACGTCACTATTGCCGGTGAAGGGTTGCAAAATTTAGGCCTATGCTCGACGTTCAAGGCCTATGAGCAGGGAGGGCTCTTTATAGTGCCACACCTGCTGTGACACGGGACCTCGGTTTTTGCGGTCCATTTAGTCGCCTCTTACGACAAGCATGGGGTACTGAGGATCTATTCTAACCCGGATCCCCACGGGGTCATGGTTAGTGAAAATAAAACTAAGAACTTGTTTATGATATATCAGGAAAATGTAGGACAAGCAACTTGTTTTAGTTTTCACTTCCCATTCGACCATGCTTATCTACCTACATTATATAATGAAATCGAACCGCATCGTGTTTCAACACAATTTAATGGGTTTTATTTCACAGAAATATTGACATTTGTTTCATATTATACATTTACGTATATTTTTGCAACTGAAGCCAAAACCATATTTTATTTCAGCGTTTTCAACGTATTATAAGAATCTTGAAACTCTCTCGATATTCTGGCGGAGGCATATAATATGAGTGCAAGGAACGATAACTCTGGGTGGAAATTGAGTTGTTTCATCAAATATAGAATTGAAAATCATGGTCTGCATTAGATTACGGCATCAAAATATCCAGAACACTAATGTACATGTTGTTCCGTTATCCTAACCTCTATAGGGTCGAGATCAAACGAAGCGATTTTCTCTTTTTCGTGAGCCTGTAGGGGCGGAAACCGGTAGGAAAAACCATGTTCCCAAAAGTTTGCTTTTGATGCAAACTTCTGACAAAGAAATGCTCCATTATTTGAATGTAATGCCATATCTGCTGTAAGACAGAAAACGTTTATTGCAGTTGCAAATAAGACATTTGAATCAATGTCGGAGTAATAAATTTAATAAAATTTGATTTATGGATACATTTGTAAATTATTTTTAAATAGATAATTTTCATTCCACAAGAATTTAAGGAAGCGGTGCCTCTTTGTCAGCCAATTGTTACAAGTTGCCAAAAATAAAAATAACTGGATCATATAAGACAAATTGATGAAAGATTGGTATCAGATTATAATACAGGTACAAAGTATTAGATGTTTAAATCATTCCACTTCAGGGAAAAGAAAGAAATTTTAAAAATTTCATTAGTAGATTTTAGAAGGTTGAATTCAATTGATTTAGGAGGAAAATTGCATAACTAATATCACATCACATATTGGCTGACCAAGGGAAACATAAATGATTAAGATATTTCACAGGTTTCAAACATATCTAACAAACTTACCACTCCAATTTTTGAATAAAGGATCAATCGAACCTATTTGGAAAAAAATAAAAACATCATATAATATCATTATAGAGACATTGGTGGTGACTGCCAAAGTTAACATGTTTTACACCAGAAGCAGTCTGAAAAATTCCTAACAATGGTCATTTCCATACACAGCTAAATGTTGAGTAAATATAGAAAATAGGTGCATCAGAAAACTGAGTAACAACTGGAAAACAATAAATACGTTATTCTTCAACTAGACTAGCAAACCATGTCCCAAAGTTATTTAGACAGAAATATTGAATAGATCAGTTATACATCCTCTGAATAATTAAATATTAACGATTAATGGCATTATTTTAAAAATTCAACAATATACTTGAAGAAGTTGCATGTAGTTCCTCACCTTTTGAGCACAACTGTGCAGAATGCAATAACTTAGTATTGACTAGTTCAATACTGATCCCACTGGTGCAAACGTATTACACATCTATTGGTTAACCTCATTCCATTGAAAAATGTGTCAATTCAAATTTTAAAAGGATTTGGAAGGGGCTATATTTTGCGGCGGAAGTATTGTTTAATCAAAAACTTCTAAATCTGCACGATTTTACAGTTTCTGTTTCATGCAATATATCGTCAATTTTTATACCCCTATATTTGTATTTCAGTTTTATAATTCATGATGTAAGTAGTTAAATTGCTTAGCGTCACGCTTGAGAAATTTTCACTCTCATGGTGTGTGCCGGTGAAGGGCTGCAAAACTAAGGCCTATGCTCGGCGCTTATGGCCTTCGAGCAAGGAGGACTCTTAAACGTGCCACACCTGCTGTGACAAGAGGCCTCGGATTTTGCGGTCTCATCCGAAGGACCGCTCTATTTAGTCGACTCTTACGACAAGCAAGGGGTACTGAGGATCTATTTTAACAACCCAGATCCCCACGGGTATATATATATATATATATATCTGTGTGTGTGTGTGTGTGTGTGTGCGTGTGTGTGTGTCGTTAGAAGACATGGTTATCTAGTTTATGTAATGGTTGGTTTTAGTTGCTAAAGTTATCTTAAACCAACAGAGACAAATCAAGTTTAAACTAATAAATCTGGAATAAATTTTAGGTGCAAAAAGGTCAAGTTTAAAACACTGCAGCTCAGCTTAATAACGAGCACTGTGACCCCAGTGTTTCTTTTTAATTTCCCAATTCCTTTGCAATGTAGATTTCAAAATACACTACCCAAACAACATCGCTCATCTGAGTCATCTTGGCCCATATTAAATATTTTTTTCTATATTTTCGCATAAAAAACTTTGATCCTCTATTGTGTCCCCACTCTACCCCCGGGGGCTATGATATTAACAAATTTGAATCTGCACTATGTCAGAAAGTTTTCATGTAATTTGAACTTTTCTGGCTTAGTAGTTCTTGACAAGATTTTTAAATGTTTCCCTATATTTTTGCATATAAAACTTTATCCCCGATTGCGGCTCCACCCTACCCCCAGTGGCTATGATCTTTACAAACTTGAACCTGCACTATGTCAGGGAGCTTCAATATGAATTTGAACTTTTCTGGCCCAATGGTTCTCAAGAAGGTTTTTAAATCACCCCACCCTATTTTTGTGTCTCTCTCCCTTTTGAAAGGCGTATGGCCCTTCATTTGAACAAACTTGAATCCCCTTCATTCAAGGATGCTGTTTGATTGAAATTGGTCCAGTATTTGTTTTCTTATTTTTCCCACCATTATGATATGTCAAATTAAAATTCGGTATTAAAAAGATTTTTTTTTTAATTTGAAAATACAAACAGAAATATCATTTATAATATGTCCCTGATTTCATCGCCATTACCAACAAGACACCCATAAACTGCACCGCTTCACACCGACATACTTTTCTTGAAGTGCTTTGGAAATGACATATTCTTAAATATTTACATTTCCAATGTTTTCGTTTTTCATATATCTACAAATTGTAATGATAGCTATTTCTCTTGCAGTAGTAAACAGTGTGTGCACGAATACATGTAAATATAGTTCATGTATGTCTATTTTAAAGGCTGTGAATTCAGAGGCGTCCTTACTCAATTTTTCCATGATTTTTAAATTTTTACTTGTGGTTGGTATTCATATATTCATTGTTTTTCTATTTATAATGTAATACACAATGATATGTATTAATATCAAAGAAGAATTATTATCATCCCTGTGTGTTGTGGATGTTTATACATTTAAAAAAAATGATTTGAAAAGCAACACTAGACCAATCAACACGGCAGCCGAGAGAGTCCAACTTTTTTCAAGATAAACTGGTATACGCAAGTGTAAAACTTTTATTTCTGAACTTAGAAAGAATTATACTAAGTAGGTAATGGGTTTATGATCTCGGGGTGCCTATTGTGACGTCACTTGCCTATTGTGAAGTTGCGAATTTCAGACGGAAACTTTGTGTATGTGCTTTATTGATCACACATGTTAAAAAAAGGATATCAAAAACGTATTCACGCTTCCACGCCCCGCCTACTCATAGCAACGAGTCACATGCGACTCCCTCCGTCAACAAATGGTGAGCGATGATACAATGATGAGCGGTCTACAAGTGATACCGGATGACTTCTCGCTTGACTGTTATGATAAAGATGTATTTTCTTTGAAATCCAAAGAACATTTTTAAGTCAATCTTTTTTTTTTTTTTTTTTTACTTTAACTTGATTATCATGGCCTGATGAGATAAGTACATCGGTTTTTTTGTCAAAGGAGGGGGGGGGGGGGTTGTCCAAAATTCTTGACGAGCAAAACAACCCCCTTAAAAATGTTTATTTAGCTGATCATCTTAAACCCTAATTCCTCGGCTGGGACAATGGCATTTCAATTCATAACTACCAAATATATTAAAGAATGAATTAGGAGGGGAAGGGGGTTCAAATAAACAATACAGCTTGATGTCGCATGTTCATGTTAAACATGTATTTTTACGTATACGTGTATGAACTATTAGGATTTAGTTCATTATCATTATAGATCTCGTAATGTGTAACATGATTGCATGTCAACGTGTTTGATGAATGGACAAAATAACTGAATTGAAAAAGTGGAAGGAGGGGTTGGGGTGAGGGTCTCTTCCACTAATTTTTTGTCTGGTGATGACCCCCCCACCCCGTACTTCCCCCTTGTTCTAATACTTTTTCTTCTTTTTTCTTATATTTATTTATTTATTTGAAATTCTTACTGAAAATATACGGCTTTGCACTTTAGTTGTTTTCATCACTTTTTTGGAGGTAAAGGACCCACTAGAGAATATCCAGATCCCCTGCCCCTTTGAAACAATTAAGTCCACGGTCTCTGGATTTCAAAGAAAATACATCTTTATCACAACAGTCAAGGGAGAAATCGTCCGGTATCAGTTGTAGATCGCTCATCGTCGTATCATCGCTCGCCATTTGTTGACGGAGGTGGGAGTCGCGTGCGACTCGTTGCTATGGGTGGGCAGGGCGTGGAAGAGTGATACTGTCATGACCGTGGGGTACTGAAAGGAGTCATCAAAGGAATGGGAAAATGGAAATGTCTTGTTTGTGGGGAGGTTACGAGTTGATAAAGCGATTGGAGCACATGATAAATGTACATATAATACCACGTGCTCCAATCGCTTTATCAAATCATAACCAACAACCCCCATCCAAATCACATCCCTACCCTTCACCCTCAACTACCACAACAATACAGTTATTATTATTTATACACTTTTGCAACTTGATTTTAGTTTTGTATTCACTCAGTATAATACTGTTGTAAATCATATCCCAAGGTAAAGGGGACAAGTTGAAAGTACCTCTTTATTAACAGTTCCATAACACTTTTCTCTTTATTAACAGTCCCATAACACTTTTCTCTTCATTAACAGTCCCATAACACTTTTCTCTTTACTAACAGTCCCATAACACTTTTCTCTTTATTAACAGTCCCATAACACTTTCCTCTACATTAACAATCCCATAACACTTTTCTCTTTATTAACAGTTCCATAACACTTTTCTCTTTATTAACAGTTCCATAACACTTTTCTCTTCATTAACAGTCCCATAACACTTTTCTCTTTACTAACAGTCCCATAACACTTTTCTCTTTATTAACAGTCCCATAACACTTTTCTCTTTATTAACAGTCCCATAACACTTTTCTCTATATTAACAGTCCCATAACACTTTTCTCTTTGCTAACAGTCCCATAACACTTTTCTCTTTATTAACAGTCCCATAACACTTTCCTCTACATTAACAGTCTCATAACACTTTTCTTCTTTATTAACAGTCCCATAACACTTTTCTCTATATTAACAGTCCCACAACACTTTTCTCTATATTAACAGTTCCACAACACTTTCCTCTATATTACAGTTCCATAACACTTTTCTCTATATTAACAGTTCCATAACACTTTTCTCTATATTAACAGTCCCATAACACTTTTCCTCTTTATTAACAGTCTCATAACACTTTCCTCTTTATTAACAGTTCCATAACACTTTTCTCTTCATTAACAGTCCCATAACACTTTTCTCTTTACTAACAGTCCCATAACACTTTTCTCTACATTAACAGTCCCATAACACTTTTCTCTATATTAACAGTCCCATAACACTTTTCTCTATATTAACAGTCCCATAACACTTTTCTCTTTATTAACAGTCCCTTAACACTTTTCTCTATATTAACAGTTCCATAACACTTTTCTCTATATTAACAGTTCCACAACACTTTCCTCTATATTACAGTTCCTTAACACTTTTCTCTACATTAACAGTCCCATAACATTTTTCTCTATATTAACAGTTCCACAACACTTTCCTCTATATTACAGTTAGATAACACTTTTCTCTATATTAACAATTCCATAACACTTTTCTCTATATTAACAGTTCTATAAGACTTTTCTCTATATTAACAGTTCCATAACACTTTTCCTCTTTATTAACAGAACTCCATAACACTTTCCTCTTTATTAACAGTTCCATAACACTTTTCCTCTTTATTAACAGAACTCCATAACACTTTCCTCTTTATTAACAGTCCCATAACACTTTTCTCTATATTAACAGTCCCATAACACTTTTCTCTATGTTAACAGTTCCATAACACTTTTCTCTTTATCAACAGTCCCATAACACTTTTCTTTATATTGACAGTCCCATAACACTTTCCTCTTTATTTACAGTCCCATAACACTTTTCTCTTTATTAACAGTCCCATAACACTTTTCTCTATTAACAGTCCCATTACACTTTTCTCTTTACTAACAGTCCCATAACACTTTTCTCTTTATTAACAGTCCCATAACACTTTTCTCTATTAACAGTCCCATTACACTTTTCTCTTTATTAACAGTCCCATAACACTTTTCTCTATTAACAGTCCCATTACACTTTTGTGCATTTTATGGTTTATTAAGGAGTAATGCTACACCAGAGAAATTTGATGTAGATGAAAAATGGGATATTTACAATATTTTGAAATTAAAAACTTTTAAATTTACTTTATATAATAAAAAATAATGCAGTTTTAGTACAAAGTTTGTTTGTTTGTTTGTTTTATGTCCCGTCGAGAATTTTTCACTCATATTGAGACGTCACCAGCTGTAGGTGAGGTACCACAAATTTAGACGTATGCTTAGCACTCAGGGCTGTAGCAGTGAGGGTTCTTTAATGTACCAACACCTACCATGACACCGGGACCTCCGTTTTTAAGGTCATATCCGAAAGACCCGTGATTCTCACTTCTAAATGCCGAGCGTTTGGCGAAGGAGTAATCAATACTTATATTTCGTCTTAGGTTTGACACGGCCATGGTAAGAGTGGGGTTCGAACTCACGACCTTCCGGTTAAGAAGTGAACGCTCTAACCACTGAGCTACCACGACCGGTTTTAGTACAAAGTAATCTGAAAAATTAAAACTCCTGCTGGACTCGAACCCGTGTGATCAACAGTTGAGAAGTCGACGTGCAAACAGACTGAACTACTCACCTAGGCATTGAACTTTGAAATGAATAGACGAATATTGGTAATATTTATATTTTCATTCATTGTTTTAAGGAAGTCGGCCATTATGATGATGCAGAGTACCTCCTTTAGTAAATTATTCTCCTTGAGGAATATAATTGCAGTTACATGTTTCTAGATTTTATGATCATGACATTCTTTTAAGACACAAAAGACAAATTGGACAATTACTTATTCATTCTTCCCCTGTTAAAGTTGAATTCAAATACAGTACACATGCTGCTGACACAAGTTGACAGATTTTTTAAAGTTCAGCGTATAATAAATGAAAATTATAGATGTAACAAGAGTCCTATGGACCACATCAGTCACCTGAGTCACCTTTGTCCTGCTGTTGAGATTCTTAAAACTTTTTTTTACAATCTTTTATTCCAATGAAAAATTTTGACCCTATATTGTAGCCCCAAAGGGCCATGACATAATCAAATTTGAAGTCACACAACATGTATCAACACCAATATGTCTCACATGACCATTCTGTTCTGGAGAAGGTCAAGGTCACAAGGTCATAGATCATGGTTTCAAAAATCTATATTCTAAATATGAAAACTCTACATCAAATAGTTCATGTGATATTGAATAGGTTAGGTTTTATTATAAGTAGGTCAAACTCCAAGGTTGAATAACATGATATCGAATGAAAGGTCTTGCCATAAAGCATCAGTATACAAAATATTAAAGCCTTACTTCAAATAGTTATGGAGGTATTAAATAGGTTACATATTCTTAAAAGAGGGTCATACTCCAATGTCACAAGGTTAAAAAGTTTGGTACCAAAAAAAAAATATCTCAAGAAATGTATACAAATTTTGAGAGCTCTGTAACTCACAATTCAAAGGTTATGATTAAGAGTAAAGGTTTGAAATTTGGGTAAGACTCCAATCCCAAGTTTACAAGGTAAAAAAAAATCATATATGAAATAAAAGACCTTACCATGAGGAACATATGAGCAAATTATGAAAGTCCTACCTTCAATAGTGCATGAGTTTTCTTAAAAGTTGGTTAAACCCCAAGATCAAGGTCATACAGTAAAAAAAATTGGTACCAAAATAAGGTTTTGTCACAAGAAATGTGCATATGAAATATGACAGCCTTATCATTTACAAATCAAAATTATGAAAGAGGTTAAACCGCTTTGTAACCGGGAGGTCGTGAGTTTGAGCCCCGCTCATGCCATGGCCTTGTTAATCCTAGGACATAAAAAAAGGCAGTGATTGCCCCTTCACCAAACGCTCGGCATCTAGACATGAGAATCAAAGGTCTTTCGAATATGACCTTAAAAACAAAGGTCCCGTGTCATGGGATTTGTGGTGCTTTACCTACAGCTGGTGACATTTCAATATGACTGAAAAATTCTCAACATGATGAAAACAAACAAACAATCAATCAATCAATGATTGAGGTTAAAGTTTCAGGCAAACAGACAGGACAAAATAATATGCCCCTGACTACAGTGTAATGTTGTGGGGCACCTTGAATCCACACGACTTGGGAATATTTGGGGAATATTTGCATTTGGATCTGATTTATTATGGCCCTGCTACTTTTAAAAAGATTTTTTTAAAAATTAATTTCCTGTATGTTCCCATATAAAACTTAGATTTCCTATTGTAGCATTCTAGCCCTAGGAACCCTAAACTGAACAAACTTGCATTTGAACTTCCTGAAGATACTTGCATCTCAATATGACTAATCATGGCTCTGCTGTTGTTAAAATGGAGATTTTTAATGATGCTTCCTTATATAATCCTCATGTAAAACTTTGATTGTGGCTCCACCCTACTTCAGAGAGCCACAATATGAACTATCTTGAATCTACAATACCTAGGGATGCTTGCACATTAACATGACTAATTATGACCCTGCTGTTCTCAAGACGATTCTAAAATATTTTCCTATATATTTGCATGCAAAATTTTGATCCCCAATGGTGGCCCTATGCTACTCCCTCCCCCTGACACTGGGAGGAGGGGGAGCATGAGTTGAACAAATTTAAATCTACTCTGTCAGGAAGCATTCATGTAAAGCCCAGAGGTTCTTGAGAAAACATTTTTGGAATATTTTCCTATATATCCACATATCCCCTCACCCAATTCACAGGGGTCATAATTTGAACAAACTTGAATCTACTGTATGTTAGGAAACTTTCAAGTAATTTTCAACTTTTCTGGTACTGTGGCTCTTGAGAAGATTTCTAAAGATTTCCCTATATATTTGCATGTCAAACTTTGGTCTTCTATTGTGTTCCCAGCCTACCCCCCCCCCCCCCAAAGAACCATAACTTGGACAAACTTTAACCTGCACTGTATCAGGAAGCTCTCATGTAAATTTCAACTTTTCTGGCACAGTGGTTCTCTAGATTTTGTGATGACCCCATCTTCCTTCCCTTTTCTTGGTTATCTTCCTTTTCATGGGGGCATGGACCTTTATTTAACTAAACTTGAATTCCCTTCACCCAAGGGTGATGTGTACCAAGTTTGAAATTGATCCAGTGGTTCTGGAGAAAATGTGAATAGTTTACAATGATGACAAAGAACAAATTTTATTAAAAGAGTCACCTTGGCCAATATTTAAAGATTTCCCCTCTATATTTGCATGTATAACTTTAATCCCCTACTGTGGCCCCACCCTACTCCCCTGGCAATGGTTTTAACAAAATTGAATCTGTGCTATGTCAGAAAGCTGCCATGTAAACTTCATCTTTTCTGGATCAGTAGTTCTTATGAAGAAGATTTTTAAAGATGTTTTCCTATATCTTTGCATGTAAACTTTTTATCTCCTATTGTGGCCTCACCCTACCCCCAGGGGCCATGGTTTTATCAAATCTAAATCTGCATTATATCAGGAAGCTTCCATGCTAATTTGAACTTTTCTTGCCAAGTGTTCTTCTGAAGATTTCTAAAATCACCCACCCTATCTTTGCATTTTTATAGTTATCTCCCCTTTGAGGGAAGCATGGACTTTCATTTGAATAAACTTAAATCCCCTTCACCCAAGGATGATTTATATCAAGTCTGATTAAAATTGGCCCTGCAGTCCTGGAAATGAAGATTTTAGATTTTACTATATTTCTGCATTTAAAACTTTGATACCTATTGTGGCCCTATCCTACCCCCAGGATCCATGATTTTAACAAAACAGAATCTGCACTATATCAGGAAGTTTCCATGTAGATTTAAACTTTACTGGCCCATTACTTCTTAAGAAAATTTTTAAATGGTCCCATGATCCTATTTTTGCATTTTTGTGATTATTTCCCATTGAAGGAAGCATGACCCTTCAAGTGAACAACTACAATCCCATTTACCAAAGGATAATTCATACCAAGGTTGATTGAAATTGGCCCAGTGGTTCTGGAGGTAAAAAGATTTTTAAAGATTTTTTATAAATATTCGAATGTAAAACTTTGATTCCCCGCTATAGCCCAATCTTACCCTCGAGAGTTGTGATTTTAAGAAACTTGCACTATGTCAAAAACAAACGTTAATTCCTTTCATCCAAGGATGATATGTACCAAGTTTGATTGAATTTGGCATGTTAGTTCTCGAGAAGATTTTCAAAATTTGTCAGTGTTCTTTCACTGTTACCTACCTTGCACAAGGGCACTGCCCTTCTCTTGAACAAATTTGAATCTTCACCCAAGGATGCATTTTGCCAAAATTGATTGAAATTGCTTAGTGGTTCTGGAGAAGAAGATAAAAATGTGAAAAATTGCAACAACACCGACGACGAAAACATCGACGACGGACAACAGAAAGTTTTGTCAGAAAAGTTCACTTGAACCTTCGGCTCAGGTGAGCTAAAAAGCTCACTCACTTGAGCCTTCAACTCAAGTGAGCTAAAAAGTTCAATTCAACCTTCAGTTCAGGTGAGCTAAAAAGTAAAACGAATCAAATTTTTCCGTTTTGTTTCCAAAACTTATGTACCATTTGGTGGAGTATTTGACGAATGACCAATCTATTAAATCAAATGATATTTACCCGAGTGCATAAATGCTTCGTATATCTTTGCAGGTACATCAAGTTCTTTTTGTGCATCGATATAAACCAGTGACTTCAAAAATGGAGGCAATTTGTCATCCAATGGCCGTAAGAGCAATGGGATTACATTCAAGTTTGAAAAATCTTTGAAAGATAACTCACAGGCCTCTCGCGCCTCTTGAACGCACCAATGGCTTCTGGTATAATTCGGGCTTAAAATGATAAGAACTTTGACACTGTTCCGCATTTCATCCGCAATGTTATCATCAATATGTTTTCCAGGGACAAAATCGCGCTCGAAATTCATACAGCTCATGTGAAATCTTTGTTCCATATGATCACATATTTTAATTGCATCATCCCTATCCTCCGAACTGTATGATATAAACAAATGATACTTCTTATCCGGCGGCAGTGGAATAGGTTCATTTGGAATGTCTTGTTTGGGCATTGGTTCATCCGGTGCCTCGGGTGTTAAAATGTCCAAGGAGCTCATCTCTTTATCCTGTTGGAAAAACTGTTCTTTTTCAAATTCATTTTCAATTAATTCATCAGAGCTGTTTGAAAGCAGATGCAATCTATCTTCAGCCATGTTGACTTCTATTTTTAGTCCAGTCGTGAGTGTGTCATATTTTTAGAAAATGTTTGCTCGAAGCGTACTTTCATTATCGATTCCTTAAATTATGGATTCGCAGCATAGCCTTTTTTTCATAATTTTCATCTTCTCTAGAGATTGTTGCATGACGCTGTAAAATCAAAATCAATAAGATTGGGATAGAGTTCTGCTATCCATGTCATATTATACATACATTGATATCAGAGACAAAGACCAGTTCGATCATTTCAGGATAAACAAGTGAAAATAACGAACAGTAACCTCATGAAGATCCGGGTTGTTAGAATAGATCCTCAGCTCCCGTAGCTTGTCGTAAGAGGCGACTAAACGGGGCGGTCCTTCGGATGAGACCGCAAAAACTGAGGCCCCGTGTCACAGCAGGTATAGCACGTTGAAGGTCCCTCCCTGCTCAAAGGCCATAAGCGCCGAGCATAGGCCTAACTTTTGCAGCCCTTCACCGGCAATGGTGACTTCTCCATATGAGTGAAAAATTCTGGAGCGGATCGTAAAACAATACATATTCAATCTATCAGTAAGAAGGGTAAACATGGACATACCAGAGGTGGAAACAGATGCCTAGTAGGAGTAAGCATGTCCTGTCGACCGGTCACACCCGTCGTGTAAATTGCTTTTGTTATTGGTAGAAGTTGTCATCTTGTAACTAGAATACATTGACACATGAATTTTTACGTTTAAACGTAACATAATTATGTCAAAAATATTATAATAGTGAATGAGTTGCTTTATAAATAAACCGTTACACGTTTTTCACAAACTGAAAAGTACACTTAATGAAAATGACTGCTCGCAATACAAAAATAATTGGGCGGAGTTTTGTAATGGCTTTTTTAATGGTTTTACTCATGTTTATAAAGTTTTATTTGCGTTGGAATATAATATTTATTTGTTATAAACATTGATATTATCTGAAGTTGAAATGACCCTAAACACGATGGAATTCTCTGCACAGTATTACATGGGACAGATCAACACGTCTCTCACCTGGGTAAACCCCCTTCCCTCCCCCAAATTATATATATATATATATATATATATATATATATATATATATATATATATATATAAAAGCACTAGGAAACCAACAACACTAGAAATCCTAAAGTGTCGGATCTAACGAGTAGATACTTAGTCACGAAATTGAATATAAAAAGCACTAAGGATGACTAAACGACACGAACAATCAAAATTGTCAAATTTTCGGGACATCCAGTCCCTTCTTCAGGACAAACTACAGATATGTTACATTAAGAAAACATAAAAGAAAAACTAGCACTAAATCTAAACTACAAATAAAACTAAACTAAACTTTCAAAAAACTACATATTGGAGTTGATTAGAGAACAGTTTAATGATAAGGTTTATATGTCCGGTCAGTCGGGTGTATGGAGTATGACTGTCCGATTCACACCTAATACGGCTAATTAGGCTAATTAAAAAAGTTCGAACATCGGTATAACACCTATGTAATTTGGAATCTCTTGTAACCTTGAAAAAAAAAGTCCGTATCAATAAATGCATCATAATTACTGTAGACTCCTTATTTTACGCGAGTACTTAATATCGCGAAATGGCTCATACACGTCAAATCGCGAGAACATAAGTTCGCGAGTGCTCTGTTTATCAACACTTTTTACATGTCAAATAGCAACATAAAAATAAAAGCGAATAATTTTATTTTGCGAGTAATGCTTCTCGCGAAATTACGCGATAAAATAAATTTCTCGCGTATATTTAGGAATTTACAGTAAATTTCCATTTGAGAAGGGGCTGGTTCCAGTGTTTGACTGATAGTAAGACTGTCACAAGCATCATTACAAACTTTATAACTCTTGAAATGCAAATAAAGGAAACCGTGGATATATGATCTATTTAGTTTAGGCCATTTACTTTTAAATTACATTTAATTTTCCTATCATTTCGAATGACCCATATGCTCAAAGTAATTTGTCCTGACATTTGAGAAAGTTTTAAATTGTACAAAGTCTCCATATCAGTCAGATATATTACTTTATTAAAGGTGGTTCATTTCCTAAAAATAGCGATATTTCTGAATTTGTGTTATTTGAATTTAATTCCTTTGTAAAATATATTCTCTAATATATAATTTTTCGAATCGACATTTTAGCCGTAGATTTTTTAAAAAATATCAACAAATAATCGTTATGATTTTTATAAATATTTTTATTTAAAGAATTAAAATTTAGGCACGTTTTATTATACAGTTGTATATTCATAGCATGCATCAAATCACCAGCGAAATCAGAATTCTGAAATATCTCATATAATTGGGAAAAAATACCTCTTATCATTCAGGACAAAACACAAACATACACGTGCGCGCGTACTTGTATCACATAGTGAAAACATATTTTATATGAGGTTCTTTAACGAGCCATTATCTAAACGTTTAGTGTAAAGAGTCACCTTATAATAGCTTTTACACAATGGCTATATTATCTATTCTAATTCTTGGATTGTTCCGTAAATGTTCATTAAGCACGTGGTTGTTGTCTTTGCTAATGACCTTCGTTATCTTAAGCCAGTTAAGAAAATTTATTTATATAAGAGTTTTACGTAGACTCAAAAGAACATTGGACCTCCTTGCCTACATATTTTCAATATTTGTTTTTAATTCAGCTGTAAGCAAGTATACCCATTTTGAACCTGCATAAATTAATCTCCTGATCTAACTTAGCTTATAAAAAAAGCTATAATGGGAAAAAAACCATAAATATTAGGTTTATTAATAATTCTGCAATTAGCCTAGCGAGAACTTTCTATAATATCACTCTTCATCGATCGAGAATCGTTCATGTATGCCGTGTAAAAAGAAATAATCTCGTAAAATTATTATTTCATTATGTTGCGTATGCCGCACCATAATGAGAAAGCATACATAATTTTATGCTCATAATGGAACGTTTTGTTTGCTTCTTTTGTCTATCAGTATACCTTATGACGTCCACAGCAGTAAGTATTTTTTTTTGTTTTATTATGAAATATTCTATTATTTTGCTGGAACAGATGGATTCGTACTTTTACATCTATTGCAAACATGATCTGGGAGACATGGCGTTGCATCTATTTTTAGATGATCTTCTATGTAGGCATTTGTTTACAGTATCATTCTCAATGAATTTTGCCGATGCTGAATCGTGATAAGTATTGGTGAAATTCTTACAGAAAAAAAAAACTATTCCAGATCATCTGTAATTCACACAAGAAAACATCTTGTGGGAAATTTACTAATTCCCTATATACAATACTATCGCTGTATTCAACAGACTGTCATAATGCTTAGATAACTCGCGGTATTCAACTGACTGTCATAATGCTTAGATAACTATCGCCATATTCATTTGACTGTCATAATGCTCAGATGACAATCGTTATATTCACTTGACTGTCATAATGTTTAGATAACTGTCCCGGTATTCAACTGACTGTTATAATGCTCAGATAACTATCGTTATATTCACTTGACTGTCATAATGTTTAGATAACTGTCCCGGTATTCAACTGACTGTTATAATGCTCAGATGACAATCGTTATATTCACTTGACTGTCATAATGTTTAGATAACTGTCCCGGTATTCAACTGACTGTTATAATGCTCAGATAACTATCGTTATATTCACTTGAATGTCATAATGCTTAGATAACTGTCGCGGTATTCAACTGACTGACTGTTTGTTTGTTTGATTTCCGCCACACAACAATTTTTCAGTTATCTGGTGGCGTCCAGTTTTTGTAGGTGGAGGAGAGAACCCAGATATAATGTATCCGGGAAGAGACCACCGACCTTCCGAAAGTAAACTGGCAAACTTTCTCACATATATCGGCACGAGCAGGATTCAAACCCGCGCCGACTAGAGGTGAGAGGCCTTGTGATTTGAGCGCAATGCTTTAACCACTCGGCCACGGAGGCCCCTTAACTGACTGTTTTAATGCTCAGATAACTATCGCTATATTCACTTGACTGTCATAATGCTCAGATAACTATCGCTGTATTCAACCGACTGTCATAATGCTTAGATAACTGTTCCGTTATTCAACTGACTGTCATAATGCTTAGCAGACTGTCGGAGAAACTTCATGTATCTTACATAGCAAGGGTACCTTACAACTTTATTAGATTGATTGATTATATATTGTTTAATGTCCCGTTCGAGAATTTTTCACTCATTTGGAGACGTCACCATTGCCGGTGAAGGGCTACAAAATTTAGGCCTATGCTCGGCGCTTATGGCCATTGATTGATTGATTGATTAAATATTGTTTAACGTCCCGCTCGAGAGTCTTTCACTCATATGGAGACGTCACCATTGCCGGTGAAGGGTTGCAAATCTAGGCCTATGCTCGGCACTTATGGCCTTTGAGCAGGGAGGGATCTTTTACGTGCCACACCTGCTGTGACACGGGACCTCGGTTTTTGCGGTCTCATCCGAAGGACCGCCCCATTTAGTCGCCTCTTACGCCAAGCAAGTGGTACTGAGGATCTATTCTAACAACCCGGATCCCCACGGGGTGAGCAGTATTGGAAGTAAAGCCTGAATATCATGCGCTGTTCAACAGGTACTGGGGGAATTCATACGACAGTCACAGGCGTGTCGTTTGTGTTTTGCGAAGGAAAAACTGTCTGGTACACATGTAGTACAATGTTTGCTATATTTCAGCCTTTTACTTAATTAAGAGGTCCATTTTTATCATTCTTGTTACATTCAACCAGTAATGTTTGCTTAGAATTGAATCATCGAAAGTCATCAGAATTGGAGAGATTTCTTGTGATGTTCTTATGACTGTCCTATGTTTTATATATACGGTCTCCGAAAGTTACATATGCAATATCGTATGCCCTATCCGCAACTGCCATGAGTTACGTCTACATTCTGGGTGGACTAAAATAAGATGCAGTGCCAACTGATTATAATTATTTTCGTATTATCAAATAATGAAAATAACGTGTAATGAAAAATGTATTTTTTTTCAATTATTACAGGCCACGCAAGAGAGCGGTCTTTCTTGATATGGGATTTTAAAATGTACAGTGGTTAGAGCGTTCGCTTCGTAACCGGGTGGTCGTGGGTTCGAGTCCCGCTCGTGCCATGACCGCGTCAAACCTAAGACCTAAACATAGGTAGTGATTGCTCCTTTGCCAAACGCTCGGCATTTAGAAGTGAGAATCACGGGTCTTTCGGATATGACCTTCAAAACGGAAGTCCCGTGTCGCGATAGGCGTTGTCACGTTAAAAAATCCCCACTGCTACTGCCCTGAGCGCCAAGCATAGGTCTAAATTTGTGGTACTTCATCTACAGATGGTGACGTCTCAATATGAGAGAAAAATTCTCGACGGGACGTAAAACAAAGAAACAAACAAACAATCAAATGCGGTGAAGTCTAGTATATGTTTTATGTACTAGTTCTTTCATACAATTTTAAAAAATGTGTCATACTGTGGTGGTAAATTAGGTTAACGTTCTCTAATAAAGTCAGCCGCCCGCGTGGCGCAGTGGTTAGAGCGTCGGGCTCAAAGACCTGATGATCCTTGAGTCGGGGGTTCGAATCCCACTGTGGGACGTGGGTGCCGGTCTTTCGGATGAGACCGTATAAACCGAGGTCCCGTGTCGCAGTAGGTGTGGCACGATAAAGATCCCTCCCTGCTCAAAGGCCCTGAGTGCCGAGCATAGGCCTAAATTTGCAGCCCTGTCACCGGTAATGGTGACAGCCGCCGGATAGCTGAAAAATTGCTCAGGCGGCTATAAACAAACAAACAAACAAAAACAATCTAATAAAGTCGGGCCCGTGGGAATATCGAGCGGGACGTTAAACAATATTTAATCAATCAATCAATCCAATACTGCTCATCAGATTTCACATTGCGTCACGATTGTCTTAGATATCGAGATGCCACAAATCCTCGACTATCTATGGTATACGAATTCTGAAACATTTGTGAATCTGAATTGCGTTGATTATTTTCATAACGTTCAACTGATTATTGACAATATTATTGCAGGAACCTGACGTGAAATGCCAGCCCACTGAAGTACTTGTAAAGGTGAGAGTCGATTATGAAGAATGGCGGTATGAATGCAAAACAATGTGTCCTTCAAACCAATATGTTTACAGACAAAAGTGCTATGACACTTGTCCAACATACACGATTGCTGAAGAAAATGGATTCATGAAATACTGTGCCAGTGACCTTGAGAACTTCAGTTGTCCCGAATCAATTTGCCAGAAAGAATACCCACTTTGTTTCGATGGCAACTGTCTCGATACCTGTCCAGATTATACAGTTGGTTACAATAATTCCTGTGTCTTCAAATGTCCCTTAGAAGCGAGGTATATGACGGCACAGTCATGTGATGGAATTTGCTATTCGGGAAGGAAGACTTGCTTTCAGAAGTGCCCAGGTTCACATCCAAAGGTGTTTCGATCGCCACATCTTTATCACTGTTTAAAGGAATGCCCTTCTTTTACGGTGACTAATGGTAGTAAATGTGAATTGTCCTGCCCGAATGGTAGTCCGTTTCTTTTTAACAGAACGTGTTATTCCATATGCCCTTCTTCAGTTCCTTTCGCTTCTCTGAACATGTCATCTTATAATAAGATTTTCGTTTGTTCCGAACGATGTAATCCGATGATGGGGTCTTACAAAAATGTATGTGTATCTGTATGTCCCGCTAGATCGCCCTTTGAATACCACGGAAAATGTGTAGAGAAATGTGAAAGTGACAGTCCATATATAAATACAACGCCATCTAGGAAGGCTACTGTATATTACCAGCAGTGTGTTACGGAGTGCCCACTTGACAAATTTCTCTGGATAAAGACCAAACGCTGTGTAAGTGAATGTCCCAGAAACACTTTACTCTTCAACAAAACCTGTGTGCTAGGATGCCCTCGAAACTTTCCCTTAAATTACACTAAAGAAAATCAAGGAAGAATTGAACACGAGTGTGTGAGAAGATGTCCTGAGAATACTTATCATTTCAAAGATAAATGTTTTGATCAATGTCCAACCTATTTAAGGTATTACTTATCAAACTGTACGACAGAATGTCCAAAAACATATCCTTACATATTAAGTGATAATAACACTTGTGTTAGATCATGCCCAAATAATTATGTCTATAACGGAAATGTATGCGACAAAAACTGTCCGACGGACAAATTTTATATTGAAAACAAAATATGCCAAACAACATGTTCAAATGTATCGTCACTTCAGAAGAAAACTGAAAAGGGGATGATATGCTTGAACTCCACTTCCTGTCCCAACGATACTGTAATATTTGAAGAAACGAACCAATGCATAGAAAAGTGTCCTAAGGGCATGCTAATTATCAACAATATCTGCAGAAATGAGACCTCCTGTCCATCCTCTACCTATACCGAGAATTCTGTGCGAGGACAAAATTGTACAAAGAAATGTTCCGAAAACCTATACGTTGATGGTCATCTATGTGTCAAGATTTGTCCGCAAAACAAAGTTCTTGTGGGGAAAAACTGTTCTAAAGATTGTACAAGTTCGAAACCATACAAATATCTCAATAACACTGATTATGAAAAAGCCGTGACTGTGTGTGTTTCAATTTGCCCATATAACTATATTATTTATCAAACGAAATGCATTCGAATTGAAAACTGTCTCAGTTACGTGTACCAAGGACATTGTTATGACGTTTGTCCAACACACAGTGTTCCTAATCCAGAAAGGAGTAGATTTTGTGTCTTGGATAGTTCTTCGTCTCTCTACACAGGATTAGCGTTGATGTTTATTTGTCTTTCGTTTATTCTCTGTCTTTTATGTGCCTGTATGTGCTGTTACAGAGGCGGAGTGAAATTTCTCAGAAAATCCTCTCAAAGAGATTCGGTACGTACTGAAATTACTACTACTACTATTGCTACTACTACTACTGCTACTACTACTATTACTTCTACTATTACTACTACTACTACTAATAATAATGATACTAATAATAATGAATATTTTTGGCTAGTTTCAATCTTCATCTTCAGCAATTTCTAACTTCTGATGATGAATATTGCATATATTCAACCGGTTGTATTTTGTTGAAAGGGACTGGTTCACGTTTTTTGGAGAGAAAAAAAACTTTTTTCATTTTTTTATGTTGAACATTCCTATTTAATGTTGACAGCCAAAATGTTGGCATTCTGAAGGCAAGGATAAAGGCAGTATCTTATCGTTAACTCTGTATTATGTAATCAAAGACTCGAGTCTTTTTACGTTTACTAGCAAACCAGTAAAATGTTAATTTTGTAATTTAAAGCATCTTAACTTTGTATAGTCATAAATTTAACTTAAATGATAAACTCTCTAAAGTAAGCTTCTGTGATAATGTATAACCTTAATATTTTAGTGTTTAACCATATAAACACTAGAGGCTCTAGATTTTGATAATTAAATATGAAAAACAAAATTTGGGGGTATCGTGAATCAGTCTTGCTCGAGAATTTTTACCCACACGGAGACGTGACCGTTGCCGGCGAAGGGCTGCAAAATTTAAGCGTACGCTCAGTGCTTATGACCGTTAAGCAGGGAAGGGTGCTTATCACACCAGCGCTGTGATTTTGTTATAATGTACATTTGCTTGCAACACGAAAGTAAAACGTTTGCGTTTTCAGTAATATCTTCAGACGTTTTACAAATAAAAGATATAATAATAAAAATCAAAATAATAATGATATATATATATATATATATATATATATATATATATATATATATTACCACTTTGTTATTTTCAACTTTTTGATATACAAGCATGCACTAAAAGAGGTAAATGAATACCAATTTATGATGTTTGGTAGTTTTGTATTTGTTAATCTTCGGGTTTTTTTTAAATCTCTGTCGTAATCAAAAGAAATTAAATTTTTGATATATTCACTCTTAGAATAGAATATCATAATGTTAAAATATTCTTGTTCTGTTTCAGGAATATTCATGTAATTTGATTGAAGAGGAGCTACAGACAAGCTGACGTAATTGCTTTCCTCGTGAACTAATCGCATGTACACATCGCGTCATGTGTACTGTTGGAAAGTATGGTCGAGGTATTCCAATTTATATTCAGAAGAAATATCTTGACAAACATCCGATATCTAATGTGCTGCTGAATGGATGTTGCTGTACGAATTTCTTTGGTACAATGCATTGTGTGATTAGAGAAACAAACAATTGTGATATTGAAGATTCCCATTCCTGGAAAGTCCCAGAATGAAGCATAGCCCCTGAAATTAATGAACTCATCGGAATATTTCACAACCCGATATTCAGCAGAGTATGATAACTAATTCGTCCTCTATGGGGATTACAAGGCTTTAAAAAAGCATACATTCTTTGACAGTTTTTCTTTATATTGTTCATTTAACATTCTATTTGTTGATAAAATCGTGATGAAAGAACGTCAGGGATCCTCTTCTCATTTGTCGAAATTCATTGCACGTGACCATGTGGTTGAGGCCCGTAAGAACCTTATATCCCACGATATATTCCTAATCCCACCTCTGTTATATCCAGGGATTCGTGCTTGTCCAACTGTTAACTTTGCATTCCTTATAGGAGTTATGCGATTGAACACTGTTCGTTATCTACACCTTTTCATATATGAGTCTTTAGGCTTTTCCATACAGATGGGTACTATTATTAAATTTATAGCTAAATAAATTTACAGGTATTCCATTCGAATGCTAAATCTTACACTTGTAGTAAACTGCAAGACAGTGAGTAATATTTTGAGTCTGTATGAAAAAGTGAAGATAACGAACAGTGATCAATCTCATAATTCCTATAAAGAATTTTAAGAGACGAGCAAACATAGACCCCTGGACACACAAGAAGGGGAATCAAGTACCTGGGATGAGTAAGCATTCACTGCTGACTGGTCAAACTTTCCGTGAGCCCTGTATCTTGATCAGGTAAACGCAGTAATCTGTAGGGGGCCTCCGTGGCCGAGTGGTTAGAGCATCGGGATCAAAATCACAAGGCCTCTCACCTCTAGTCGTCGCGGGTTCGATTCTCGCTCGCGCCGATATATGTGAGAAAGTTTGCCAGTTTACTTGCGGAAGGTCGGTGGTCTCTTCCCAGGTACATTGTATCTGGGTTCTCTCCTCCACCAACAAAAACTGGACGCCACCAGATAACTGAAAAATTGTTGAGTGTGGCGGAAAGCAATAAATAATCAATCAATCAATCAGTAATCTGTAGTCAAAAGTAGTATGTAAAGAATGATCTAACAATTCGTACTGAACATGTCAAACAGCATTCAACCTTATGATATGCTGTGTCTGTTAGCTGCAGAACTTGTAGCTCTCTGATAAATTATTGGGACCGATCAGAGAGCTACAGATCCTCCTCTTTGAACAACCTTCAATATACGGCGCACGTTTTCGCGCGTACGGTTGAGGCCTTATATCGCTGTATTGTCGTGTCATGAATTTGATACCTAAAATTTCTTGCATATATTCCCACGTTATTTGTGTCCAAACGTACATTAAAATACTCATTAAAGCCCCATACGACCCAAAAGTCAACAGCTTCATATAATTTCGGCTGTTGACATAGCCATGTTATTTTTATACCTAACATCGCTAAGTCAACAATTGACAAAAAGCTACAGTTCTCCAGCTACATTATTCTTGGATCTTTATAACAAAAAAATTTGCAAAACGCTGACTTTAAACGAGGTTGTTCAAACCCCTGTACCATCAATGTATTTGTCAGTACCATGCCTCGATTTAAAAACTGATCATATGTAGAACATGCTCCTGGTGTCGAATCACTTGAGAGACAAAACACAATATACAGGTGATATAGGAATATTGCTACATAAATATGGGAAGATAAAGGAGAAGCTAAACCATCCTCTTTGTCATAAAATTCGGTTGTTAGTTTGCTGTTAACATCTATGGTCAATAAAATATCCAATTATGAAGCAGATGTAAAAGAAACTGCGGTGTCTTTTATTACGATTTCACTGGGATATATCGAATAGACAAATGAACGAAAATCAGTATTATAAATAGATAAATCGTCGTCGATATATCTAAATGTGGAGTTGAAGGCGACAACAAGACTTTTTTTTCATTCAGAAGGCTTTTAAATAAATTCTGCCTTGTAAAAAAATAAAAACAAGTCCGCTGATAAAGGAACATTCATGTCCATTCACTCCCATGTTATTTCCAACATCAAAGACTAGGTAGATGTTGTCATTAAGAAACTCCAACATCTTTTTAATATCAACTTCAGAGTACTTGTGAATAGAATCAGAGAGGTGTTTAAAAAAGTACTGTTTGGATTGATTGATCACAAGATATGAATACATGTATTTCCTTGTTCCATTTATTGAAGAAGCAGCTGTCAAATTTCGTTTGGTTTAGGAGAAGGAATCTTGCAATCAAGAACATGACTATATCATGTCAAAACAAGCAAGATTTATTTGACCCTTCAGGAAGAGTACCAACTCTGAATGTATTGATTGATTGATTAAATATTGTTTAGCGTCCCGCTCGAGAATCTTTCACTCATATGGAGATGTCATCACTGCCGGTGAAGGGCTGCAAATTTAGGCCTCTGCTCAGTGTTTATGGCCTTTGAGCAGGGAGGGTTCTTTAACGTGCCACACCTGCTGTGACACGGGGCCTCGGTTTTTGCGGTCTTATCCGAAGGACCGCCCCATTCGATCGCCTCTTACGATAAGCAAGGGGTACTGAGGATCTATTCTAACATCCCGGATCCCCATGGGGAGTTTCTGTCTAGAGGTTAACATACAACATATAGGAAAGTTAAATCGATTCTATTCTAGATGGTAACGGACAAACAAATTTCATAGAATACATTTAATGATCCACTGATAAAATTAATATCACATTGGAACAGAAATATTTCCATGTGTGTGTACTTTTGAATAAAATAAATAATAAGATATTCATTTTAAAAAAACTTAAGTAAATGGTGAGTAAACATGTGTGGGTTTTTTTCAATATGTATTCGGCAGTTAGGATTGATGTTCTGATTATTTACAGTTGTTAGTATACGAAGTCTTAAATAAATTCCCGCCATCTTCATCAGACCTCAATAACAGAAGTTCTATATATCTTGTTGACAGAGTCCTCTAGCATTTCACATAGGCAGGCCCTATAGTTCCTCGTTCGGTGACGACTGGTTGCAGTTTCCGGCAATGTCATCCAGTGGATTAAACCATTTGTTCGCTGTAGTTCTCTCAATTTTTCTTCAATCAAACTCTTCATTATATTCTGGAGAAATGTTATCAAACCATTTCAGATATGTAATTCCGTTGGTATTTTGCATGCGCCTATCGTTTCATTAGGAAATATGTTGGTTGTTACATGTGACTAATTATTACATTCATTGTCCTTATTACAATTATTACATTCATTGTCCTTATTACACTTATAACATTCATTGTCCTTGTTACAATTAAATGAACACCTCATTACGGAATAACGTGGAATTGATTTCAGATTTGTACTAAAAATAAAACTAAGCTGCACTTGTGTATACAACATGAGAATACCTCAGCAGTATCTACATCCATAGCTGGTGCCTTTTTCTTTAACAAGGAAACCAGATATTTCTGTTAAAGTGTATGAAAATGGTATCATAGCGTCAAATACTTTAGATTTCACAACTATTTTGAGAGAGAGAGAGAGAGAATTCAGTAAATCGACCTAGATTTGGTGGAAAAAGACTTTTTTTTGTTGTTGTTGCTTACCGCACATTTAGTAGCATCGTATCTGAAGATGTAAAGCTATACCACATGTAAAGGAAAATAAAAGTCACAAATACGCGTGCATGTCAATATTCTGTCCTCTACATACACTATAAAACTAAAAATACTTTTGTTAAACCGTGTCGCTTGTTCTACGTCTGTTTCACATGTATTGGCTCTTAAAAATTACATCATAATGATAATGGGGAAAACACTCATGATTATTACGAATGAAACAACTAATAAATTTTACTTGCAGATCACTCCGGAAGAGCTAATTTCTCAAGTTGACTGTGTTACATTTTAAAGGATACCGTAGGGTTCGAAAGATCCGTAGAGTTGTCAAAATACATCAAACATTTACTGCTTCTGTAGAAGTCCAGGTTGTGTCGACAGACAACAGAGTGGATATTTGTAGAGAGCTGTAAACAACAACCAATCAGTTTGTATCAAGTCAGCAAAGGTTTCACCAGTAATTCGGAAGTTTAGAAGTTCGTCTCTCAGAGAGAGAGAGAGAGAGAGAGAGAGAGAGAGAGAGAGAGAGAGAGAGAGACTTACTATCCTTCTGCAAATGTATATAATCAAAAACCCACAAGGAAAAAGAGAACACACAACGGTCAATCCAAAAATAAAGATTGCAATGTTCGTTGTTCGATCATATAGTATGCTTCCCGGAATACTGCTCAGTTGGAAGAATGCATAAAAGATCCCGAAAGTACTTAGAAACAGGAAAGTGAGTGCTGTACATCGCCATTTAATAGACGTCAGGACAGGATAATTCTGGAAAAGGCATCGGCTGTTCAAGTCCTCTGTTACAGCACTGTAGTGACGGTCACACTAAAACAGAAGTAAAATACAACATCTGATTTTTATGTATTCTGTTTGTTTGCATTTTCGTGGATTTCCGGAATTAGTTATTTCCATACAGTAACGGTTTCAAATTTACATGTAGACTGTTTTTCACATTTCCATAACGTACGATAAGGAATCCATTTTGTTTATCTGTACTCAAATTTTGTTTTGTTTCTTAAATTTTATATCTTTCAAGTTTGTTTATATGTTGTTGTGGGGTTTTTTTTTTGTTGTTTTTTTTTTGGTCAATGTGTTTATTTTTCTAGTAAAATCTATCAAACTTGAAACATATTGTTCATCTACAAGGCATTTGCTGCGCTATGCATGTAGTGACAGTGTTATGTAGCATCAGCCTATATCACTCATGTGTAAAGTGATTTACTAGAATTTATTACATATATCTACTTACATGAAGTCTGTTAATAAGATAAGATTAATGCTTTAAAATAAGATTTCCATGTATATTTATTCAAATAAAATATCACTGACGTTTTAAACACTGGGTATAGTTAGGTAAAGGAATCCCAGCTATATACGTTACATCTGTAAATGTCGTACAGGTGGCGCTGTGGTCGAGAAGAGAACCAGATCTTCAGGTTACTAACCAGTGCCCTAACCTCTTGGTTACCGCGACTTCTTTTTTTTTTTTTTTTTTTTATATAAATTTGTTTCGTTTTGTTTTCTGTTGTTTGTAATTCAAATGACCTATTGAAGCTGATATCGTTTTTGTCCTCACTGTTTACATCTTTACATTGTCAATTTTTTCTCTGCAAGTATATTGCATTTTATTTTAAAACATGTCAGACACATTTGACTTAATTGAAGGTTGCACTGGCAAACTAGATCGTTATAACGACCATAGAATTTGTGAAATGCCGACGTAAGACGAGACTGTAGAAACTGCGGTAACATCAACTTGTTTGTCAGTAGCCTGCCTCGATTTAAAAAATGATCATATGATGTTATACTAAAAACGTATAGCCATATTTTCGCTTCAAAATGAAATACACGCTTCAAAATGAAATGCACCCGCGATAGCGATATGCCAACAGCTTGTACTCGTACTCGTTTTTAGTCATCTGTCAATATATGCAGTATCCATCTGGCAGAAATCTTTCGTACTTTCAAAATACGCTTCAAAATGAAATGCACCCGCGATATACCAACGGCTCTGGCAATATTACGTATCGTGTACCTGCCATCACTTTCAATTATTTCCCCGACTTTTGAGGCATTTGCCTTTCCTGTTACAGTCTTTGACGGACTCTGTGCCAGTCAGAAATTTCTTTCTCCACCTACGAACTGTCTCATAAGATACCTTATCAGACCCATAAACTTCCTCCAATTCAGCATAAATCTGCAATACCGAATGACCGAGTTTTGTGCGAACTTTCATATAAGCTTTAATTTCTTCAATATTCTCAACTCGTTTCTCTGTTTTTACAACAGAGGTCAACGACTGGCTCTATTGAAATGACTATAAGTTTAAACCTATGGAGAGCTGAAGGCTCGTGTTTATATCGTTGGAAATGTATTGAACAGAGATATTTAGGGGTATCATCATCTACGAAATCGTGCAAAGCGTTATCGCGCTGTAGCACAATACACATTACATATCGAACAGCCCTCGTAAGAATATAAAACAGGTCAGGTAACAAAGGAGCAAAATCCGTGCCCATGGGAATTCCAACAGACTGTTGGAAGACACGATCACCAAAGACTACGAAGATATTTTCAATGAGGAACTCTAGCATCTTTTTTAAAATATCATCTTCAGATTACTTGCGCGTGGAGTCAGAGTGGTGTTTAACAAAATGATTTTTGGATGACTGATCACTAGATATGGTTATTTCTTTTTACCATTTTTGTTGTAGAACAACTGTATATGATGTCAAAACGTCCACTCTTTAATTTATCGTGAGGTATGGTCGGTTAAAGTGTTATAAAGTCATACGTTCAATGTTGTTGATTTGGGAAAAGTTTTGCAATATCAAATTTACTGAATATAGAATATTTTAGAATCCACATTTGATTTACACCACCTTTGGCATATGTAGTGGTATAGTACTTTTTAAGTTTCTCCTTCCCAGGGCTTCCGTGGCCGAGTGGTTAGAGCATCGCGCTCAAAATCACAAGGCCTCTCAACTCTAGTCGGCGCGGGTTCGAATCTCGCTCGCGCCGATATATGTGAGAAAGTTTGCCAGTTTCCTTTCGGAACGCCTGTGGTCTCTTCTCGGAAACATTGTATCTGGGTTCTCTCCTCCACCAATAAAGACTGGACGCCACCAAATAACTGAAAAATTGTTGAGTGTGGCGCAAAACAACAAACAATCAATCAATCTCTTTCACAGCATTGATATTTTCACGAGGAGCAAAGATACGGTTTTGGTAGAACATTCACTGGGTCTAGCAATGTGTTTTTGTTCGTAAGGGCTTTTGTAGAGTTTGGGAATCCAGTTTAGGTACGGTAACTCATATGTATCAACTCCATTGACTGGGATATTAAATGTGTTGAAAACTGGAGCATGGTTTTGATTTGTTTGTTTGTTTGTTTGTTTGTTTTATTTATAGTCGCCTGAGCAATTTTTCAGCTATCCGGCGACTGTCACTATTACCGGTGACGGGGCTGCAAATTTAGACCTATGCTTAGCACTAATGGCTTTTAGCAGTGAGGGTTCTTTTACGTGCCACACTTGCTGCGACACGGGACCTCCGTTTATAAGGTCCCATCCGAAAGACCCGTGACTCTCACTTCGTAATGCCGAGCTCTTGGCGAAGGAGCAATCACTACCTATTTTAACGTCTTAGGTTTGACGCGGCCGGCCCGAGCGGGGCTCGAACTCACGACCTTCCGTTCACGAGGCGAGAGCTCTACCACTGAGCCACCGTGAAGAATTTCATCTTTTGAAATAACAGTTGAAGTACAAGTGTGATTACTAAATGTGGAATTAATGCCAAGGTCATTTACAATCCAGTTGTTGAAATCATTTTTTTTTTTACTAGGGACATCAAATTGTAAAGTCATTAGTCAAGGATACTTCTACCAAAATTGTGAAATTCTTGTTGTTTCCTGAATCAGGAGACATGTTGCTAAGACCGGGTCAATGTCTGAACAAATTATATACAAATCTTAAAACTCTCCTTCTCTAGGGAACATCTAGTAGAGAAAGTGAGTATACAGTCATGATAAGCAAGGATGTCTCCATCAGAGATCCGGGTTCTACGGCAAAATTAAAGAGGTGAAATAGTGATGATATAGGTTATCTAGTTAAAGTATCCTCTTTACCTATATTATATGTACGGTTATGAAGATTTTGGAAGTTTCTGGCTTCTGGACGAGTTATCATAGATAAAAAATATTGTACATGAACATTTATAATCGCTGTTCTACTCTTGAAAAAAGACCCGAATCTAGAAAGTTAAGGACACAATTCTTTTATCATTTTTGCAAAAATATTTAAAACTTTTTTTGATTCAGCTATTCATTAAAACGTTATTGCATGTTTCCAAGTAGCCAATGTGCATTTTCTTTATTTTGTTGTATGTTTTAGAAAGGCAATTGAAATGATGTAAACCTCTATTGGGTCCACGTCAAAGAAACTGATCTTTTCCTCTTCGTATTCTTCAAATGGTGAAAATCTAAAGGTTAGACCATGATGTCCGCAATTTGTCCTGCAAGCAACTTTTCTGCATAGAAGAACACCGTTATCATGATTATAAGCGGTGGCTGAAACGAAATTATGGTACAGTGTTATGGTGAAGCATTGTATATTATTTTTAGTGGACAACGGGGTGAATATTTAGTATCATAATTAGAATTCAAAACTCTTGTATTTGCATCATAATTTGCGGACATTTTAAAACAAAGTTTCCAGCATACTAGTATGTCGTCGTGTGTCATCCTGTTTATCCATATTTTTTGGACTCTTAGTCCGCAAATTGTGTTGCACTTTCCTTAAATGTCTCGATTTTGTTTATGAAACAATGGAAGTATGATATAATATCAATATGCTCAAGTAGGGGCTTCTGTTGCCGAGTGGTTAGAACATAGCGCTCAATATCACAAGGCCTCTGACCTCTAGTTGGCGCGGGTTCGATTCTCGCTCGCGCCGATATATGTGAGAAAGTTTGCCAGTTTACTTTCGGAAGGTCGGTGGTCTCTTCCCGGTTAAATTGTATCTGAGTTCTCTCCTCCACCAATAAAAACTAGACGCCACCAGACAAATGCAAAATTGTTGAGTGTGGCGTAAAACAACAAACAACAACAACAAACAAAAATATGCTAAATCGAAGTCACTGGAATCCATGTGTACAGAGGGATATCATAGTATCATAAATAAATGAATTTTGCTATATAATAATTATACTTCAAATAGAATTACATCTTTAAAAATCTTTCTTCGTCAAATTCACTTCAGTGGGCCTCCGTGGACAAGTGGTTAGAGCATTGCGCTCAAAATCACAAGGCCTCTCACCTCTAGTCGGCGTTGGTTCGATTCTCGCTCCCGCCGATATATGTGAGAAAGTTTGCCAGTTTACTTTCGGAATGTCGGTGGTCTCTTCCCGGGTACATTGTATCTGGGCTCTCTCCTCCACCAATAAAAACTGGACGCCACCAGATAACTGAAAATTTGTTGAGTGTGGCGGAAAATAATAATCAATCAATCAAATTCACTTCATATTGGGCAGATGGAGGAATTCGGAATTTTATTTAAAATTCACAACAACATATTTGTTTAACTTTAAAAGTTGATGTTTAAAAAAGTTTGTGATTAAATGTGATCTTGAAGTTTAACTTCACTATTTACAACAATAGTATGATAACATGAAATTTCACTCTTTTAATTCATATAACAATGCATTTCTTAATACTTGTGACATGATTCGCATGAAAATTATGCAAAACTGCAATTACCAACTCAACTATACAACGCGTTCATAATCTACAGCTGTGCATATCACTCTAGAAATCTAATTGATGTGAATTATGTCATTCGAAATACAATTATTACAAAATGTTCACTGAAATAAAATCTAAATCTTACTTATTTCTAAAAAGAAAAAAAAACTAAAATTAAGGGGGGAAAAAAGCAAACAAACAAACAAACAAAAAACAACATAAACATACAAAGAAAAAGAACCACTAAAACTAAAAAAGCAAAAGTAAAAGACAAAAAAAATCACAGTTATTTTTTTTTCTACCATTTCATCCTATTAGAATCTTACCTGACCTATCTTGATGTAATGGGTCCACAGATCCTGTGGGGGAAAAAAATGTAAAGTATGTTTTATTTTAAGATTTCATGAACAGAATCATCGAAAATTAAAATATAAATAAAATCTTACCTGGGTGATTGAAAGCTTCATAAATTCTCGCGGGAACGTCTATTTCTTTTTGAGCATCGATGTACACATAAGATTTTAGAAAAGGGGGCAAATCTTTCTCCAATGGTCTTAATAGTAGCGGGATAACATTGACATTTTCGACATCCGTAAAAGAGAGATTGCAAGCTTCGCGGGCTTCGGTAACACACCAGAAACTCTGAATATAGAATGGGCTTAAAATCAAGAGAACTTTGACGCTATGAAGCATTTCATCAGCAATGTTCTTGTCTATGTTTTTTCCAGGGATAAAATCTCTTTCAAAGTCCATACATTTGAGATGAAATCGTCTTTCCATATGATCACATATTGTATTGGCAGCTTCCCTATCTTCTGAACTGTAAGACACAAATAAATGATATTTCTTTCCCGGAGGTAAGGGTAGTATGTTGTCTTTAGCTGCTTCTGTAATGTCTTGGTGGATCAAAGATTTCACTTCCGTTTCTTCTGCTTGCTGTGCTTGTGGCGAATCGTCGAACCTCTCCACTTTATCGTCGAAGTATTCATTTACTTCAACTGGTTCAGGATTTAAAGAATTTAAAGATATTTCCACAGCGCCAGCTATTTTATCTTCATGGTCGTTGTAAGATAAAAGTGGAACTGACGACATAATTCGGTAATTTACATCAGACTCTTGGTATCTCAGCAATACAATGTATAACAATCCGCAACACAGCTTGGTTTCACTTCTGAAGTACGGAAAGGATTACGGACCATCAAATTCAAAATGAAAGAACAGAAAGTAGATGAAACGAAAACTTATATCACTCATGTGAAATTGAAAATCAATAACAAATAGTATATATTGTTGAAAATGGTTCTTATTTTGCCATCGGACCGAAAGGATGTCTTCGTATTTCATACGCAGTTTCCCGAGTGGGTGATCATAATATTTACAGGAAAATAACTTTCTCTTTCTCTTTAATGAGTGATCGCATTCAAAATTATATTTATGAAGGGGATAGCGATTGCTAGATAGAATACTACTTCCAGTGCATGAACAACCTTCTTTCCTAAATTAGAAAGTAATGAAGATTCGCTGTTTCATTATATCTCTTCAGCTGTACTACACGTTTGTCATTGTGAAGGTAATTTTTGGTATCGATTTGTAAATGATTTTAAAAAAAAAATGTTGTGACTTGTTGTCTGAAGCTAGTAACCAAGCTGTTCTGAAGGTCGTATCAATCTTTGTAATAAGTTTATTTTTAACTTCTTCAATTCTTAAGTTTGTAGTTTGTTGTTTTTTTTTGTGTGTGTGTGTGTTTTTTTGTTTGTTTGTTTGGTTTGTTTTTTTTAAATATTATGCAAAGCAAAGTATACGTACATGTCATTGTATGTGTATTGTAAGGAACTACGTGTACTGTAGTATTTACTTTTCACTAGGTGCATTAGAAAGATATGGTTTAGTATGCCTCTACGATTAATTTAAAAATTCTACTTGAACAGAGACTATTATGGGCCTTTTAGATAGAGTCCAAGTCGCATAATAGTTTCGCTGAAACATTAAAGAGACACTTCAACTCATTTTGGTCCGAAATCGTAAAAAGACAATTTTCCCAGAGCTTTCACTAACTTTGCTGCATAGTTGAATGTATAAACTTTGCAAAAATAACATTTCGAAAGTTGAAAATTCTCGTTTAAATGCAAAAATTAACTGTTTTTGATGGCCCTTTTTTAACAACATTGAGACTTCCTCTTTCGGTCTTCGGACGAATACGCACGGAAGGTAAACAATCCAGTGAGAGTTGGCGTACAATGGCTAAACCCAGAATTTTGACAGATTATGCGAGAAAAGGGTTAAAATGGAACGAGATACAACACATACTCACGCTAGAATTTACGTGGGGATATCACTATGACCCTCTAGCCACGATACACACACGCAGGGCTTTAAAAGCAAGTGGTATTTTTATCAAAACACGTGGCGTGCTTTATAAAAAACATTATCTGGTACATTACATGTACTGAGAATTTTTCTATTGATCATTGTGTTAAAAAAATATGTTCAGTATTTATAAACTGTGCAAAGAAGTCATTTGGTTTGAAAAAAATATCAGTAATGTTGAAAAGCCTGGGACACAAAAGTTTATTTTCAAAAAAACATGGTTTACTATGGAATGTAAAAATGTAAGACAGAATTATAGAAAAGCAAAGAGGTTACATAAGAAATATGGTGGTGTAATTTTTAAGGAAGATTTTTATATGAAAGAAAAATTATATAAGAAAACAATAAAAACCGCTATCACGAAACATAGGACTGGTGTCAAACAAAAATTAGAAGTTATGAGAACTAGAAATCCGAAAGAATACTGGAAAGTTATCAATGGTGGAAAGAAAACCAGTACATGTAAAGCAAATACGACTGATTTATTTACATATTTTAATGATTGTTTTAATAAGGAATTTGAAGGAGAAGCAAATCATGTTTTATCACTAGACGCATTAAATACTCTGAACGACTCGCATATGAATGATTGTATTAATGAACCTATCACAGAAATAGAAATTAGAAAATGTATTAGCTCACTGAAATGTAACAAAGCTTGTGGAAATGACCTTATTTTTAATGAATACATAAAGAATACTGTTGATATCATGTTGCCAATATATATGAAATTGTTCAACTACATTTTTGATTCAGGCATAGTCCCTGAAGAATGGTTATTGGGAAACATCATACCAGTGTACAAAAATAAAGGGGATGTGACTGATGCAAAAAATTATAGACCAATTACACTAGTAAGCTGTCTAGGAAAACTTTTTACTTCTGTTTTAAATGAAAGACTTAACAAGTATGCAGATAGCGTGGAACTAATTTTAGAAAATCAAGCAGGATTTCGGAAAAATCATTGTACAGTTGATCATATATTTTCTCTTAATACTCTTATTGAATTGTCACAATCATTTCATCAAAAGATTTTTTGTACATTTATAGATTTTGAAAAAGCTTTTGACACTGTTTGGAGATTAGGTTTATGGAACAAACTAATACGTAGTAACGTTATTGGAAAATGTTTCAAAATTATTGTAAGTATGTACAATGGTATAAAAGCAAAAATCCTGTCTGGGAATAATTTTTCCGATATTTTTTACTGTAATTCAGGGGTCCGTCAAGGCGAAAATCTTTCACCTTTCTTGTTCTCTGTGTTCCTCAATGATCTAGAACAATACCTTCAACTAAATAATGCTCAGGGTCTAGCAAATATGTGTGAACAATTTCAGAATGAATTAAGCGTTTATTTAAAGCTATTCATCTTACTTTATGCTGATGATACTATAATATTGTCAGAAACATCCAATGATCCGCAACATCAATTAGATTTATTTTCTAATTACTGTAAACTGTGGCATTTAAAGGTAAATATTAGTAAAACAAAGGTAATGATTTTTGGGAAAGGGAAGCAACCCCAAAACCTACATTTCTCACTCAATGAACAGCCTTTAGAAATTGTTCAATCCTTTAAGTATTTAGGTGTACATTTTGGTAGAAAAGGTTTATCATATTGTAATATCAAGGAATTATATAACAAAGGTATAAAAGCAATGTATAGTGCCATATCAAAATGTAGAGAACATAATTTGTCTATTGATTGTAAGTTGGATATTTTTGACAACCTTGTTAAATCTATTATATTGTATAGTTGTGAAGTCTGGGGCTACACAAATTATGAAATGTTAGAAAAAATACATTTAAAATTTTGTAAACATATTTTGAAACTTAAGAACTCCACGCCAAATTTTATGGTGTATGGAGAACTAGGTAGATATCCATTAGAAATCAATGTTAAAATGAGAATGATTATTTTTTGGGGTAAGATTATTAAATCTACTCATTTCAAATTAAGTAAGAAGCTATATAATATTGCATCTCATTATAAAACACCATGGGTTAATTTATGTGAAAAATATCTTTGATGAGTGCGGATTATCTTATATCTGGCATAGACAAGACTTTAAGAATATATCATGGTTAAAAAATACAATTTTTCATAGACTGAAAGACCAATTTATTCAAAAATGGGAAGGTAGAATTTTTCAATCTTCTAAAGGATTTAGTTATAGAATATTCAAAAAACAATTCTGTATAGAAAAATACTTAATCAATTTGCCTTTTAAAGATGCTGTAAAACTTTGTAAATTTAGAACATGTAATACAAGTCTACCTATTGAAAAAGGCAGATGGCTTAATATTCAAAGAAATTAGAGAAAATGTATTTTATGCAACAATGGTGAAATTGGTGATGAATTCCATTATTTGTTTAATTGCAAAGATAGTGTTATAACTGATACAAGAAAACAGTGTATTCCGATTAAGTACTGTAAAAATCCCAATGTATACAAATTTGAGTCTTTGTTTAATGCTACAAATAGAAAATTATTGTTGAAACTTGTTAAATTTATAGATATAATAGATGAGAGAGTTACATGTAAATCCACGGCATAATATTAAGCATTTACTTCTTGATTTTATCATATTCTAGTATATTAAATTGTTCACATTTTCAACTGTATGTCATGCAAACAAATGAGAATAAAATCATTGTCATTGGTTACAGGGCATGAAAGGTTTTCTGGTATAATAATTATTTATAATTACTTAATTATGAGAAGCAGGAAATAAACCCATACTCGAGAAGCGAGTGTGGCCCCTTTTAAGGGGTATTTAAATAAGTTTTTACACAACATGTATGTTGTCATACTGAATCACGTGATGTAAAATGTCCCGAGTCATAACGAAGAAGCCATTGAATTCGGGATAATCTTTAAAGCGCATTTGAGAGCAAACTAATGCATCCCTAATGCTAAAAATTGTCAGTATTGTTATGATTTTATCGATACGTGTTTAGAAAAACACTCGATTAAATAGTGCAAAACGAGCTGTAATGCCTCTTTAAATATCTGTCATTTTGGTTCCGGTGTTGTATAAAACGTTTCCCTTTAGTTATTTCTTCCCAGGAATACTGGTTATATAGAAGTCCTCTCGGAAAACGGAAAACTGGCTAAACAGCAGCATTACTCCCCCTCCCCATGGAAAGATGGCTAATAGTGAGGTTTCCCTCCTATTATAACCAAAATGTCCCCTTAAACCCCCCACCCCCTCCTCCCCCCTTAATTCCATCCCGGTTAAGTTTATGAAGGACCAGTTTTGGTAAAAACAAACAGCAATTAAGAAGACATTTAGAATTATTATTATTATGAAATCAACCCATTACTGATCAAATCAATCATATATATTGAAATATGTGTTTTTCGTAAACGATTCGGATCTTGCGGATGTGTTATATATATATGTAATTCTGATTTTTTATTTTTTGTTTGTTGTTGTTTGTTTGTTTTTAGGGTTTTTTTTTTTTGGTTTTTTCTTTTTGTATTTTTTTGTTTGTTTGTTTTGTGGTTTTTTTTTGTTTGTTTGGTTTGTTTTTTTTGTTGTTGTTGTTGTTGTGTGTGTGTGTGTGTTTAAATTATTACCTCTAAAGCAAATAATGAAGTCTATAGGGAAAATGACACAATTCAACACCGTTCTAAAAAATATTCTGACATAATTTTCTGTTATTCATAAATAAGCCATAATCTAATATCTATAATTGTTCACATTGCAGAAGGTTCAAACAAAATGCTTACCAACGGAAGTGTCTGTTGTAACAAAGGTGTGGTATAAGACAAAGACCGTGTGCAAAACCAGCTGCCCAGTCAATCAGTTTGTATTTCGAGAAACATGTTACAAAGATTGTCCACGATTCACCTCGAAAACTGACAACGGATTTATAAAGTACTGCAGCAGTCATAGCGCTATTGGTGGCATGGAATGCCCTGAGTTCATGTGTACTCAAAGATATCCTTACTGTTTTAACGGAAATTGTCTTTCATCTTGTCCGGAATACACCGTTAGCTACAACCGTTCTTGTCTTATGAAATGTCCAACAGAGGCGCCTTTTGTCACGGCGTATTCTTGCAAGAGTGTCTGTTATTCAGGAGTCAAATCTTGTTCGAAGACCTGTCCAAACACTCACCCGTACACGCTCCAATCTTTACATATTCAACACTGTTTAAACGAATGTCCGGATTTTACAACAATCCAAGGAAATGTTTGTGCTTTATCTTGTCCATCCGATTTTCCTTTACTTTTCAATAGAAGCTGTTCGGAAAAGTGCCCAATCACACACCCGTTTATATATATGAAGAATACCCAATTTAATCAAATTTTTATGTGTACGGAGAAATGCCCCAAACACATGGCGTCTTATAGGAACGTATGCGTTTCCGTGTGTCCTAATAATACATACCTTGAAAACGGAGCAAACATGAAGTGTGTTGAGAAATGTGGCAATGCGCATCCATTCATTAGTACTAAACCGTCACTTAGAAAATCAATTTACTATCAGCAGTGTATCTCAAGTTGTCCGGCTGGACAATACGCATTGTCCGAGAACAGAGGCAAAATATGTGTCATTGTATGTCCGCAAAATTTCTCTCTATATAATAATACATGTTTATCAAAATGTCCGAAAATGTACCCTTTAAGGTCTACTTTCAGCATAAACGGACATCATACATTTGCATGCGTGAAAGAATGCCTACATAATACCTTCACCCATGAAAACATGTGCTTAGCTCACTGTCCAAGCCACTTAGTGCACTATTTGTCAAATTGTACATCAAACTGTTCAGATTATTATCCTTTCTTAATAAAACATAACCGGACGTGTGTTCGTACGTGCCCTCGACGTTATCTATACAATGATAATGTATGCGATGACGCATGTCCGGATAATAAGCCTTTTATTGAGAACAGGACCTGTGTCGTTCAATGTAGCAATAGAAATTCGTTACACAAAGTTACTACCAGTGGTAAATTATGCCTAAATTCACGAAACTGCCCGAATGAAACATTTCTGTTGAAACGAACGGGAAAATGCATCCGCGAATGCCCAAGAGAAACGCACGTCGTGATCAACAACACGTGCACGAACGTTAGTGAATGCCCAATGTCCTCATTCTTCCTTGACACCAAATATGGATATCGATGTATTAAAAAATGTCCAGCAAATCTATTTAGCAACGGTAGAAAGTGTGTCTCTTGGTGTCCTGGAAATAATGTCGTAATGGAAAGAAACTGTACGGATAAATGCATAGATCCTAAACCGTACAAATTCAGAAACGACAGTCTTAGAAAAACCTCGATTATCTGTTATTCTGTGTGTCCGGATGGTTATTGTGTTTATAAGACGGGATGTATTCTCGAGAGCACTTGTACTTTTGAAAAGCAATTATATATCTTTAACAAGACTTGTTACCTTAAGTGTCCACCACAAACAGTGTTAAAGAGTGATTCCTACCATGTCTGCAAGGCCGTAGACGTTCAAAGTTTTTATTTGGGGTTAATTGTAATTCTCATATGGACTGGGGTGTTCTTAACGGGTTTTTATTTTGTATGTTGTTTCAAAGGACTCCACCGTTGCAAGTACCGTTCAAGTGAAAATTTCAACAAGACACATCATAAGGTAAGACACTTGAAAAAGGCACACACGGTGCCAGTATATGAAGTTTGTTTGAAGATTATGATAATAAAGCACTTTAATCTTGCTCTTTGAATGTCACAATGACGTAATTTTTAAGCCAAAATTAGAATTGGTATTGAAAACTTTTTTTCTTTTTTTTTTAATTTTTATAACGTTTATAGATGTTACATTTTTCAGGCTTCAACCGCAGATATAAGAAATTCGATTGAAGAAAGTAACCCTAATGAAATTGTTGATGACAATGACGCACGTGAAATACAAGAGATTGATACAGCATTGGGTGCTGAGGCACATTTGTTGTAAATAAAGAAATAAATGAGTCAAACGAATGATTAGATATATTAATAGATTGATTGTTTGTTTTACGTCCTGTCGAGAATTTTTCACTCATATTGAGACGTCACCAGCTGTAGGTGAAGTATCACAAATTTAGACCTATGCTTAGCGCTCAGGGCCGTAGCAGTGAGGGTTCTTTAGCGTGCCAACGCCTACCGTGACATGGGACTTCCGTTTTTAAGGTCATATCCGAAAGGCTCGTGATTCTCGTTTCTAAATGCCGAGTGTTTGGCGAAGGAGCAATCACTACCTATTTTTCGTCTTAGGTTTGACGCGGCTATGGCACGAGCGAGGCTCGAACTCACGACCTCCCGGTTACGAAGCGAACGCTCTGACATCTGAGCTACCGCGACCGGTATTTAGATAGACTTTTTAGGTCTAGTGGGTTGATTGATTGATTATAAATTGTTTACGTTCCGCTTGAAAATTTTTCACTGATATGGAGACGTCACCATTGCCGGTGAAAGGCTGCAAGATTTAAGCCTATGCTAGGCGCTTAGGGCCTTTGAGGAGGGAGGGATTTTTCTCGTGCCGTACCCTACTGTTACGGGGCTTCGGTTTTTGCGGTCTCATCCGAAGGACCGCCCCATTTAGTCGCCTCATTCGACAAGCAAGGCGTACTGAGGAGTAGTTATATACAGGATGTTTCATTTGACTCACTTTTTTTTCTTACGTCAACAAACAATAACCAGGTAGGTCAGCATTAAATTCGCATCAAATCCTATTCTTTTCCATTGAAAGCTGATCTGTGATGGGTGACAATATAATGCAGATGTTCACTTCAACAGATATAACTTCGATATCGCGTTGATTATCACTGATTACGTAATTTTTACTAATACATGACAGTGACGAAAAACAAAAAACAAAAAACCCCACATTTGGTTTATCTTCAATGCATATTTACAAAACATAAGTAGGAAAAAAATAAGTGTGTCTATCCCAGATCAGAAAAAAATTAAGATGATAAATGGTGGGTGGGGTGTGTGTGTGGAATGATCATGATCCATGACCAAAGTGCCTGTGGAATCGAAAGGAAGTTTCTGCCGCGCATGGTCAGAAATAGTTTCTAGACGTTCTTGAAATGTAATATAGCAGAGTAAACTCCCCCCCCCCCCCCCAAAAAAAATAAATAAATATCATGGTTCAATGTTCAATATATGGATCGCCAAATTAACATAAACTCAGATAATTAAAATGTATTTAATTATTTGAAGATATTATCAATTCTATTGTTGCTCTCATCAATTGAATTAATGCGCGCATCAAATCAATTATTGCTCTCAATAATTGAATTAATGCGCGCTTCAATTTAATTTTTTGTTCTCAATTCAATTGATCCGCGCGTCAATTCAATTAATGACAGCAATTATTGCTGTCATCAATTCGATTGATGAGAGCATCAGTGTGTTGGAGATATTGCTCGCAAAAATTAATTCAGAGCTCGGTAAAAAATGATTTGATAATCTTTTTAATTCGTTTGAAGGTATCTTTAATTATTTTATAACGCTTATAGAATTAATTAGCTCATCAATTCTGTTGAAGAGAGCAACAATTCAATTAAACAGGTCATTAATTCAGTTGTGGATATGTTCAATTGAAGATATTTCTAATTATACGGTTGCTCTCTCTAAAAGAATTATTGCGCGCATCAACTGAATTAATGATATCATTAATTCAGAAGAGAGCAATAATTTAATTATTGCTCGCACTAATTGAACTGATGCGCACATTAATTGAAGTATTGATCTCTTCAGTTGAATTTTAGCACGCATCAATTCATTGTTGATATCATCAATTCATTTGAAGAGAGCAACAATTCAATTATAGAGCGCATCAATTCAACAGAATAATTACTGTTATCAAGTCGGTTAATGAATGCAGTAATGCAGAATTGAAGATATCGTTGATTATTTTGAGAGATCTTTAATTGAATTGTTGCGCGCACCAAATGAATATTGATGATATCTTCAAATAATTAAAAATTTCTTCAATTATTTGAGTTTATGTTAATTCGGCGTTCTATAAATATAACAAATCAAGGGAGAATTACAAATGATTTTCATTGATGGAAGACAATAACTAGCTAGGAAAAATGCCTCCAAGAATGTAATTTATGATACTAAATCCAAGTTGTCACATATTATATGTTTGGTTAGTTTATGGTTATGTATTCAATACACACACACACACACACAGAGAGAGAGAGAGAGAGAGCCGTGTTTTTTCCACGGGTACTTCTACTGAGATAAATCATGTATATGATCTGATGTCCGCAAAAAATACTTTCGATAATTTCGCAGTAATGATAAATTCTGATTATTTGCCTAAAGACATAAGTACATAATGTGACGTCACACTTGTAGAGTTGATAAGATTTTTTCTTGAGACCTCATTCACCCCATCACCGGATGCATTGTACGACTTATCATGTAACCCAACGAGATGTAGTTACATTGTATGTACAATACATAGGAAGGCTCACTATCTCTCGATAAGTGTTATCATGTCAATATCATGCTTATATCGCACGCATTTTACATGTCTACCCAGTCTGTCACTCGGACTGTGAATCCTGATCAATAAAGTGTACATAGCAGACGACAATGACGGGGCGGGAGAATGCAGGAGAGAAGCCGGCGTGCGAGGAAATGCAAGGGAAGTCGGAGGAACTGGCCATTCTGTTCCTCAGGCGATTAGCCAAAGGGTTTCTCAGTGGAGTTGGTCTGTACAGTGGGGTGAAGGTCATATCAGCCCTGATGAGAAACCCCTTCCGAGAGAAGTAAGTGTATTATATCATTCGTTGAGAAGTGTATTATATCATTCGTTGAGAAGTGTATTATATCATTCGTTGAGAAGTGTATTATATCATTCGTTGAGAGCAAGAGCTGCCTTACATTTCGTAACTGATCACTGCAATAACATGCATAACGTGTAGAATATAAAATGATTTTTAAAATTGATACAATAAAACAACGAGAATCAAAATACATGTATTTATATCTTTAATACAAAATATTTTGAATACATTTTGAAGCAGTCTAATTGGAATAAAACCTTCGCTAGTTCTTTTTTACTTAGATTGTCACACTGATTAAAATTGAACCTTCGCTAGTTCTTTTTTATTTGAATTGTTCCACTGATTAAAATCAAACTTTCAACTGTAACGCGACAATCGAAATAAAAAAGAACTAGCTTTGTGAAAGTTTGATTTTAATCGGCGTGATTTTGAAGGTTCTCTAGATCTGATTAAATGCGATAAATCACTGTTCGTTTTCAATTCAAATTTTCATGAATAACTTTGATATCGCGTTTCTCTGTCTACATTAAGGTTGCCTAGTGTCCTGATGGAAATATTTTCTACAGATTGTCTACGTTTTGCTTCTTTTCTTGGTCTTTATCCAAGTGTGTATCAACTTCTCCGTGAAGTTTTACAGAAAGTGAGGAACACGAAGGTACGAAAATGAATTCAATTGATTAATTTCTTTTCTTTTATTCTTGCATATATCAGTGAATATCAAAAAGTATCTATACAGAATTAATACGTTTTTCCTCTTGAAATATGTCTTGAGAAATTGAAACGAAACCAAGAATATTTCTATGTAATCAAATGAAGGCTGTGTTTAGGATGGGTGGAACAATATGGCAGCCGGTGGATTAGCGGGCTTAACTTTATGTGTAGAGGACCCAACCCGACGACTTATCTTCTGTCTGTTTGCAATCTCCAGAGCGATTGGAGCATTAATCTCCACCCTTGTAGCCAGGGAGAAGATACCAGAAATCCCCTACTCAGAGACAGTGTCGTTCTGCTCGTGCTGTGCATTTCTAGTGTACTGCACCGCTCTCAATCCACAGCTCCTTAATACTGGATACTATTTCTCCGTGTTGAAATGGTCACGTGACTACACGGACAAAAAACTGCGGGTTTTATTCAGAGAACCTGGCGATAGGTTTCTGACCTGCCAAGATGTTGGATTGCACAAAGACAACTGCTTTCGTCACGCTGTTGTTGATTGGGTTAAGAGTTTTCCCGCCTTTGCCAAATTGTACTTTCCCATACACGTTGCACCAGTCGTTATATTTAGACGGGCCTTACTTCTTGAAAGGTAAGCAAACGTCTTCCTATTCACAACATTGTATTATGAGGACAAAATATTTGTCCATGATTTTTTTTTTTACATTAAGAACACTACATTTCATCCATAATTATTTTGTCTTCACTCAATAAATTTTTCTTTTATTGTTTTTCAGGCCGTACAGAGTGCTAAAGTCCATTATGAAAAACACTATCTTCTCGACCGCTTTCCTGGCAACAATGGTAATGTTAGCCAAATACGTGATATGCTTGTTAAGAAACCTATCACAAAAGCCCCCTCCTTTGCCTACCTATATTCCTGCTGTCGCAGGATTCATTTGCGGACTAGGAGTTCTATTCGAACGCGCGTCTAGACGGAAAGAGTTGTCTTTGTTTTTAGTCCCGCACACTCTCTATGCCTTGTATCTTTGGACAAAACAGAAGAGGATTCTAAAGGATATCCCTTTCGGCTCCGTGGCGCTGTTCGCCGTATCCATGGTATCTGTGATGCACGCGTATGAACGTGAACCGGAGTCCCTCTCTCTGCTGTTGAATGGAGTGTTGAGATATTTTGTAGGTGAACAGACTAATGTACGTTTCAGGATCCGGAGAAGAGTGAAAACTATTAGTGAAATGTTATCGTAATAAAACTGTACAATACTGAGTTTAATTTATGCATAGAGTATTAAGTGAATCTTCACAAATGTGTCGCTCGGTCAATTTTACAACAAAAGGAACTCCTATTCGTCCATTTTTTAAAATATTAATTAGTATGTAGCATATTCATTGATACTCAAAAATGCATGCAATGCATTCCTTTTACGTATTTTATATATACTGATAGTGGAAAAGTGCCCATTTTACTAGACTTGACTAGAGCACCGCTTCATTGCGTCATCGTAACTGGACGGACAAGAGAAACTGACTAGTATACAACTAATCACGTGAACATTTTAACGAATATGATAAAGAAGTCTATTAATAGTAGAGATGAAAACCCATATCAAAATCCTAAGGACGTAGCTTGGATGATACATATCAATACATAAACCAAGAATGGGGAAATTTTAATTCATTATAATTATTATTATTCATCTTAATGTATCATAATTGAAACAAAAAATAAAAAAGGGAGTATTTTGTATCTTAGGATGGTAGATATGCATCAAATAATAGACTAGACCCATTTTCCCGTTGCCCGAGAAAAATAATTTCTGTCGCGATAAAATTCCCATCTTCTGCACAACCATTGGACAAACGTATCATAATAATGGTATGCTTAAGAACTAATATTAATGATAAGAGTTTTCAGTTTTAATGATCTGAATAAATTGATCAAATACGCAGTGTACTCTCGTGTTTTTAATACTGTAGCCGCTTTCGAGTTCTTTATTGGTGTTTCTACTTTTAGCCGAAATTTGAATGCCGAAACATTAAAACAAAAACAAATTAAGTAATAACAGAAATCAATGGGAAAAGACAAGTTGCACGTGATTGTAGAGGATGGGGAATTAGATGTGAATTCCTTCACAAACTTCAGGTGTTCTCATAGAGACGTCTCTGTGAGGAAGACCTCAACTGCATGTTCCAATTAGAAAAAAAAGCGAAAGCCCAATTCCGAAGACACCTGAAAAATTGGGCCATTAAACTTTACATTTAATTATTGGTGTTACATTTGGATAATGATCGAGACCGACAAAAGGGATTTAATACATTGACTTTTCCTTAGAAGGTATCAAAGCTTGCGAGTTCAAAAATTCTTTATAGTCTCTGTCTATATAGTTACTGGTCGCGGAAGCTCAGTTGTAGAGCGTTCGCTTCTTAACTGTGAGGTTGTGAGTTCGAGCCCCGCTAGTGTCATGACACCTAAGCACATAGGTAGGGATTGCTCCTTCGCCAAACGTTCAGCATTTAGACGTGAGTATCACGAGTCTTTCGGATATGACCTTAAAATCGGAGGTCCCGTGTCGCGGCAGGCGTTGGCACGTTAAAGAACCCTCACTGCTACAGCCCTGATCGCTGAACTTTTGGTACTTCACCTACAGCTGGTTACGTCTCAGTATGAGTGACCCCCCCCCCCCCCCCCCCCCCCCCACACACACACTTCTTCTCTCTTTGATTCACTTGGACCTTTGTCGTTTATTCTTCGTACGACTTGCCAAAATAGAAAGATTAAAATTCGGCATATAAAATTAATTTGCATTTCCTCAACCTATCTCTCTAGTAAGTATCGAAGCGTGCAGACAACGCCTACCATTTTATATCAACCATTCACAAAGCGTGCAATATATTGTATATAAAATATTCCGGCTAGATTTGCTGACACTTCATTCAAAATATCAAGGAATGTGGAAATGTAAATCTAATGTGGATTGTTCCCAATTGTAGCACATCCACATTTGATTGTATAGTGAATGCAATTGAAACTGGTTCTTTAACAGAACTGGCACCATTATAACTGGTACTCTATCAGAACTAGTATTAATACCTCTTCAGAACTGGTGCCAAATTAGAAGTGGTCCCAGTTCAGATCTGGTACCAAATAAAAATGGTTGTTGTATATACTTGCTTTTTGTCCCCTAGAGGTGATGATAAAAGGGAAAAAAATGAAAAAACAAAAACAAAAACAAAAAAAAAACATTTTCAAATCAAAAATGTTTTTTTATTTCACATATAGAATATTTCATATAGACATAAATTCAATGTACATTTATGTTGTATTTTTTGAAAGTGGTAAATAGTTTTAATAAATATCACAGTCAATAAAATCACTTTCACTGAGTTCAATCAAATGCACACTACCGTCAGTTCATGTGATATTCAAATGCATTGTAATTGACAATATGGACGGACATGCCTGTAAAATTTCACCATTATTTGGGGGGATCATCTGATATATGAGGAGGCACTTGGGACATTACCAACTGAAATTAAAAAAGTGTAATTAACATAACTATATTTTAATTTCAAATGATGACGTATATTTTAAGAAAATTCTTAATTGATTTAAGCCAAATCCAAGAATCCACAGATATATGTACATGTACACGTATATATACTATATGTTTTTTTTTTCTTCAATACTATCACAATGCTCAGAATATAACGTTCATAATGTACATTTATATTTTTTAAGACCTTCATATTGTGAAAAAAAAAATTAAGACACAGGGCTGTCACGTACATGTATAACATTAGGCACACGATTTGCATTAACAGTGCTTTCATTTCAATCACAGAATTTGGATGCAATTGAAAATTAATGAAACTAGAATATTCAAATAGGGATGTGTCCTGGAGGATATCAGTAAACCTTTACATATTGCTCAAGATCCACGAACTTTGAATCCAATCATCAAGTCATCAAGTTTCATTTTCAATCTGTCCACTTTTAATGTAGAGTTACATGTGCAATATATAGATTCTGAACCAATGAAAGCTGTCAATGTAAAGATCTCCATAGTGTATGTAAACATGAATTAGTTTCACTCTGAATAAATTCTATTTACTTTCAACTTGTTTCTTCAAATTTTCTTTAAAAAAAAGAGAAAGAACCCCCCCCCCCCCCCCCCCCCCCCCCCCCCCCCCCCCCCCCCCCCCCCCCCCCCCCCCCCCCCCCCACAATGCATCTAGCTATAAATATATAAATTTTAATCTTGTGAATGACTTGAAATGGTTGTTCTAGAAATGGTTGTTCTAGAAACGCTTGTGAGATAAATTGAAATAGTTGACCAAGATATAATTACTGTTCCTGATCTACGGTAGTGAACCGTTACCTCCTAGTGGTGTCTTCCTGGGTCGGATGATGCCTGTTGTAGCTGGTGGCTTAGTGGATACCAGTTTAGCTCCATTAGATTTACCTCCCTTTGGACTGTTAGGACTTCTGTGGTCATACTCATAGGCAGTCAGTACAGGTGGGTGGGGTTAAGGAATATACATGTTTTGTGATTTCAATTGCAGGTTTGCATTTAAATGAATTAATATAAACAGAATAAATATAGAATAAACAAAAGCTCTAGATATATCCCCTTGCAATGAGTGTCTACAAACTTCTTCTATAAAATCCCATAGTGACCTTGACCTTTGGACCCCAAAATTGATAGGGTTCTTCCTCTCTTGACAAAGCTACATGTGAAGTATCAAATCAGTTAGCAAAACAACTGTAGCCTGTAGCTTGTCTAATTTATCTCATTGTTACATATACATACTCGCCCACACATGACTAAATCCCTTCTCTCAGTAAATTGTAAGAGAACAATAATTATCATCCCCATCCATTCCCACAAAATCTTAGATGTCAGATATGTACTACTTTTACTTTGTACAATTATTCGACAATGTTGGATTTAATATCAGAAATCTACAATCTAATTGAAAAGCCACATGGTTAAGTAGATTGACATATTTGACAGGCAATCAAATGAATACCAGCGTGGCACTGCATGACGTGTTTTGTAATCTTAGCAATGGCACTTAATCTGCCGTGTCCAGTCCACATATCTATAATGGGTACAGACTTCAGCTGGGAGTTACACGTAACCTGTGACCCACAAACTATTATGTCACCTACAGTCTTTTCTTTGAAAAAAATATGAGTGTAGGCACCACCATTATTAGACTAAAGAACGAATTAATTGGTGCAGATTTAAGGAAATGCAGCCATTCAGAACTCTTTATTCCCTTGTCAAGTTGGACATAACGGAACAAGAAAGGATATTTGCTGCGATGGGTAGAAACAAGACGTCCGTCTGTGTGACGATTTCTAGGTCATGGCGAACTGATCCTACTCCCATTTCTCCCTCTACTCCGACAGCTATAGCGTACAGCTCAACGTTCAGTTCCACCCGCATTCCAGCTGCAATCTATCGACAGAATCATACCTCTTATACACCTACACACATGTACAGTATATGCTCATCATGGGTTTTATTCTAAAGCTCTATACTTGCCCCCTCACCTTTGAATACACACAAGAACATGTAAAACTAACCATTAAGTGCATTTTAAAATTACTACAAGTATTTAAAGAACAATGTATGATTGAAACTAAATTTGCACCCACCCCCCTCAACCCCCCCAAAAAAGAAAAGAAATGGCTTTCAATCTTTTAAAACAAAGTTTACTTTATTGAAGGGTGTAAGTGCTACACCTTCTAAAATTAAGTTATTTTCAGAAAACGTATTGGGATCCTATGATGAATGATATCAAAAATAATAAGACTTTCAGTTTGATTAAAAGGTACACATTTTTGTAACATGTTCCTTTCTGAGAATATGGACTGACTTTGTGAACAAGAATGATAATGAACAAGATTTACATCATAAAAAGATTTATATTGTTACTACAAATATACCTTTACATTATACATTATTGGTAGAAAGTTTGATATATTTTCACACTAAAAAAAACCCCAAAGACTTAAACTGATGTTTTGAGTAAAAAAAAATAGCAACAGCAGAAGATGGGTAAAACATTGCTGCATATTGTCTGATGTCATATTACAATGAATGTCAAGAAATCAGTAATGAATATATTAATGTTTTTTTTTTTTATATAAGAATCAAAGTTTTAAAGTAGTGTATAAACTTTAAATCTCATTCATTCATGATTTCACTTGAATTTCAAGTGAATTTTCATATTTTTGAGGGATCAAATTAAGCACAAACCATATAAAAGTCCTTTAGAAGGAAAAAAGAAATTAAAAAAAAATTACTGTTATCCATTGAAATTTGCATGGAATAATTACAATCCATTCCAATTTTAAAGTGTGTTTCTCAAAATTCTTGAGGGTCTACATTTCCGGTAAGAGACAAATATCATAGAATAATTCTATCCACTAAAAATACTTCTACAGGAATGAAAAAAATCATAGAAAGACAACATACTGGTCCAGGCTTGTAAATAATCCTAAGTCCTGTAGCGGGGGGAGGCTGTTTGATCCTAAACCTACAGGAGTCCACCCCCGTGTTCTTCAGATACACCGTGTAGCAATAGGTATACCCCTCTCTCAGGACCCCAAACTCCACCTCCTCAGGAAACAAGATCAGGCCACTCATGTGGGACAGCTGGTTTTGGCCCTTAATGGAGGCCCCGGCTATCAGGGATGTGTTGACTTTCCTTCTCACAGGCTCCTCAACAGATATGTACTGCAAAGGCAAATACAGAATATAAAATTCAATAGTTACTGTAGTCAAATGCACATATTTATGTGACAGTTTAGATTTATATTTAATGTCAAAATGTAACACTTTCACTGTTATACTAGAATGTTTAAAAATTGTTATGTGTATATACGAGTAGAGCAATTAGTGTACACTTTTGATCTGGTTGAATTGTACAATGTGCAGGTTACATGTATACTTCGTATGTTTTTAGTACAATACATTTACAATTTTCTGTTAGTATTTATTTGTACATGCACTGTATTGAAACATTTTCTTCACCACTCATGTTTGTTAGCTAGTTGTGGGAATTTTAAGGATTAGGCAATTACTGAATGAAGGAAATTAAAATTTCTAGATTTCTTATTTAATAGCAATTAGCCTTACAAAAACCAATGTTGAAAGAAGAATAAGACATGAATATTGCATACAGGTTATTTTTGCCTTGTGTTATATACACCAGTACAGATTAGAACACGATATTGTCCAGTTTTAAATTGGCCAATTATTATTTCTTACTACATGTACTAAGATAATGAATGAGTTAATATTCACCCATTCTTAAATTTGCCCTTGAATGTCAACAACGGCAAAGGGGGCCCAAATAAAATAGGGGGATATATTTCCCTGTATGCATTATCTGGGCTCAAGAATCTTATGAAATTTTAATAGTGTTGTCATGAACTGACTGTAGCTTACCAGCAGTTTACTAAATAAAGTGAGATAACCCCAACCAACCTTGAGGTTAGGAATAGCTCCTGGCCGACCTCCTTTAATTCCAGTTGGCAAGGGCACACGGTTCTTCCTTGGCTGGCCTATAACATTGACCTTGAGACTTCTGGTCAAGGTCAGTTCTTCATTGTCAACTTCATCCTCTCCTAAAATTATGATAAAATCAAAAAATTCAAAATTTGTATTTCTTCATTCATAAAAAGTAATGAAAATATATCCCAAACAAAAAATGGAAATTATTTAGAGAGTAATTGTCAAGGTTGTTTGCAACATGATGGCCTAAAAACAATGAAATCATGTATGTATAATTAGCAAAGCCAGCATTTACTCCTATCTTTATTTGACATTATACATGTATAGGTTTTACATCAACTTCAATAGTCAGAGTGCTTTTATCAAGAAATAAAACATTCTAAAATTGTAGCAGTTTATCACTCAAAAGGAAAAAAAAAAGACATTGGTATATGTAAATATATACAGTCCAAACTCGTTATCTTGAACTCGATGGGATCAAGAAAAAACTTTCGAGTTATCCAAGTATTTGAGATATCATGGTAAAATACTTAAAGAATAAGTTGTTGGGATTTCTGAATCACTTCGACAAATCCATGGTATTCGAGATATCGGTGTTCGAGATATCGAAGTTTAACTGTATATTCATGGAGTCTTACCTTCCTCCTCAAGGGGCTGTTCCATTATAATGGCAGGGTAGTCAAGTTGTGATGGTAGATCTGAGGGAGAGTCCATACCTCCTCCTGCATGTTTGGGTGTTGGATTAACTACACACAAAAAAAATTCATAATTCACATTTGATCTACATTTACTGATCAGCAAACTTTCTGGCTTTCATTCTTCTGTTCTTTTGTTAAGTTTCTTAATTCAAAAAAAAAAAAAAAAGAAAAAAAAAGAATAATTTAGAATAATGATCATTGGGTACCTGCTGCACAAGATGTTATGTGAATGTAAATGTGATAGTACTAGACACATTTACAATACCTGACCGGGTCATAAATTCACAACAGAAATAATGTTTGATTATTCTTGGTTTCATATAAATGTGACATCAACACACTTTGACCCTAAATAAATGTGTATCAGTAATTTCAATGATCAAAAAATTTAGCATTGTAGAAAAATAATTATGTGCATCAGTTCTTTGAAGGCAGTACTCTACAGCATCATAATGACCAACTCCCTTAAAACCATGAATGAAAATATAAATATCACCAATATCTGTATATTCATTTAAGAATTCAACACCTAGCTGAGTAGCTCAGTTGCTTAGCATGTTGATTGCTGAGCTGTAGATCACGAGTTTGAGTCCAGCTGGGTTTTTAAACTTTTCTTTACTTTCTAATAAACTGCATTTTTTGACTTAAATAGAGTAAATTTAAAAGCTTTCAATTTTAAAATATTGTTGTACATATCCTCCATTTTCCATCCACATCAACTTTCTCTGGTGTAGCATTCATCTTTAAATAGACAATCTTATAAGAAATTCTATATAAACCTTTACATGAAAATCCTTACTGCAAAAATTTATTTATTCATTTATTTCCCATTTTTCCATATTGGTAGTTTTTATCAGACCTAGTAATAGCTTAACTTTGTACTTCATTTTTAAGTAAAACTATCTCAGTTAAATTGAAATGCATTGCAATAATATACAAAAAGTGTCCTTTAAAAGTGCATTTTTTGAGCAATTTGAAGATTAGTGATTGAAAAATAAACACAATCATAAAGTTGCCTTCTTGCTTTACTGCCATAAGTGCTATAATATAAATAATGTTAAGTTAAAGTGTGCTATATGTGCCAGAGGCCAAATAACAAAATACTAAACAAGATGGTAGGTGTGGTATAGTTATGATATTAAAAATCATATTTGTATTGAGAGAATGCCCATTTTGTTTAAATTGATGCCACCGCCACTTTGTGAACTAATTCACGCCCAACTACTGTATAAATAACATTAATCAAAATACATATACAATAATGTCCCGATAATCTTCATTGTGGATATAAAATGATCTGTCATTTTACCTGGTCTTCCTGTTTTTTCCTTGCCAGCATGAACTGGTGTGGGATTCTGAGGTCGGATAGGAGCTGGTGACCCTTGACCTTGGGCATGTGCTGGGGTTGGGTTACCTGGTCGTACTCCTCCCCGAGAAGGAACGGTTTCCGTGTATACTGATAACATATATACAAAATCATTCAAACTTATCAAAATGAAAATGTCCAAAATTTTGAATTCAGTCAAATATAATCAAAATTTAATGTCGATTTTCCTTTATAGAAATAAAAGAAAAAAATATCTAATGTTTGTACAAAATGAATTCTTCAAGGAATTACTATATTCCAGAAATAATTATTAATTTACATATAAAACATATTAAATAAAAATTTTAAAAAAGTTTAGAAGATATTAAAAAAAAGGGGGGGGGGGGGGCATTCTGTAAAATGAGAAACAGCAGAAATGTAAAAATTGTGACATGCAATGGTTTTGCCAGGAAATAAAGACTAAAATTGCAAATTGGATACTTCTAGAATACACTGAATGAAATTATTCTGCAGAGTTTCATGCTCCTTTAGCACAGTTAATGTCCATGTGCCCAGTTGGAATTTTATAGAATGTGATGAAAAATAAAATTGTGTTAGTTGAGATAAAGGATATAAATATTGTAGAGATAATGATGTACAAATGAAAAAAGGATGCATATACTTTGAATTGAATTGGAACTGGTATAAAAGGTATTTTAGGGAATATTAGGAAATATGACAAAGTATAAAAAATGAGTTTATTTTTTAAATACAAACCTCCTCTTATTTCATTATCTGCATGATAAAATGATCACTTTGTTTACTAACTAGTTAATTATTAAAAGTACTGTACTAATCTACTTTTATCTTTATAATCAATGAAAAAAAAATGATTTTCAAGATCTGATTAATTTTTTCCACATGATTTTTTGGAAACACTACATGTATGTAAATATTTTCCATATTACTGCAGCACAAGACCTGGATGTAATTTACTGTAAATGTGGACATTGACGTGATTGTGTGGGTTATTTACACTAAAGACACAGTTATGAGATTTTCATGTAAATTTCCCCTACTATATCTATAGTTATCCAATTTATTAACTGACGATACTGACATCACATAATTGTATTATCCGCGTATGGTTTGCAAAGGAAATGTGTGTATTTAGCAACACACAGACCTATCCACATTTACAGTAGTTTATTGTGGTGATGAGACAAAATGGTGAATTTATTTACCTGCATAAGACAGAGGCGTGTCTGGCACATTTTTAGGAGGCAGAGTGTCCACTGGGGAGGTGCTTGACCGATCGCTCTGTACAGAGGTCACTGCGGCCAGTGCTACCAAAAAATGACCACAAGGCAATACATATACAAGTGTGTTTACAAAAGCAAAGCATGAACACTCCGATTCTGCTGACCACTACCAGTGCTTGTCGTAGATGCTTTTTTCCCAATCAGTTTTCTACTTAAGTGCAACAAAATTCTGGTGACTATCATTCCAAACATTTGACAGGTGCTTATGTGTGATTTCCTCATATATAACAGTGCAATATATTATCTACCATCAATGCTATTTACCCATGACTTTATAATATTTTACTCAAAAACCTATTTGCAATTTCTTGACTGATTAATAAATATCTCCGAATATAGACATACATCTGGCAGGATAGGCACTGGTGACGGGACTCATTTGTTGACCACTCTGTCCAGATAGCTGACCACGAATTGCCTCAGTTCCATCCTTTCTTGGATCTGCAGATAGTTCCCTCAGTATTTCATCCAGGTCCTTGGCTTGAGTTAACAGGAAGGCCTTGCCAAACTCGCTGTCAAAATAGCTGGGGATCTTCTTCTTCTTCAGTGCATCCCGTCCGGTTAATTCTTCTGCTACCTCTCTTTGATCCCGGTCCCAGTCTGCCTGGGTTCTTTTCGGCTGAGGGGTGGGAGGAGGGCTGGGCACAGGTGGAGCAGTGGCTCTTTCGTACAATTCTTTTACATTTGCTGGAATATATAGTAATCAAAATCACTTTTAATGCAGGCCCTCAGAAAACACAAACTGTACAGGTTTTTGAATTGTTAAACAATAAGATTTAACATACATTGAAAACTGCTTAATCCGACACCTGTGTAATCTATATCAATGGGCATTCTGAGCCCTATTTTCATTCTCAATTTCACTGCTTTTTTTTTTTTTTTTTTTTTTTATACAGTGTACAGTGTTTATTCCAACACACTGTGTATTCCACCAGAAATTTGTCTTCCAGTGCATGTCGGATTAGACATGTTTGACAGTCCATGTAATGCTTTGTTGGTCAAATAACAAACTGGTTAATTTATAGTTTAACTTTGAGTGAATGTGTGATGCCAGGTTACAAACATCAAAATATTAAGCTATTCCACAACATCATCCTATCTGAATTCTGATGTCCACAGTGTCTGTATACTGATATTGACATCAAACAGCTGACTAACACTCACCAGAGGCATAGTTTTTGTCTTTGGCCTGCTGTAGACCTATTTCCTGGAGGTCAGAGGCATTTATCTTCTCCTCCTCAGTTCTGGGATCCACCACTTTCATGTAATCTGCCACCTTGTTCCTTTCAATCACATACTCTGCATATTCCCTCAGACCACTCTGTAACCTTTAACAAAAACAAGAGTTTTTATATCTAACCTATCTTTCTGCCTTCAAATATGCTCATGACATGAAATCCTTGTGTAATAGAAGATGCTAGATGAAATTTTATTGTTAAACTTAAATTTGATTATCAATGGATTTATACAGAGTACAGTATAATTCTCTACCAGAACATTTATCACTGGTTCAGAAATATTCTTTACTGATGATATGCAAGCTGAATATTTCTTATAAAAGAAGTATATATCATGTATAATGAAATGTGTACATTCTGACAAATTGGATGTTGGGTAATTCTGGCACAACTTCTTGAAAAAGAAGTCTGCAATGTTAATGCCAATTTATTTATTTCTTTTTTTTTTGAAAGCAACAACAATTTACTTTGATGGAAATCATGGCACTTTTATTTTAACCAAAATTTTGTCACCCTTCAAAATAGAAAACATTTCCAGTAAACCAGAATCATTTTATACACAGCATGCTGGATACGGAATTTGTGTTAGAAATAAGTTTGTTGGTTTTCCCAGTTGTCAGATTGGACAGGTTTCTATATAAAGAAGTTGCCACCCTATACAACTTACTTTTCTCTAAGTGCAGGAGGGACTGGTTTATACTGAATCATCTGTCTGAGTTCCAGTACACTTGGACACTTCAGAATAGGAATCCTGACTGGCTGTTTGACAGCCCCACCCACAGCAAGGCCTTGACCTATAGTGGTGCCAAATTTAGCCCCAGGGCTCTTGAACTCCTTTGGTGGGAGGGTAGTGAGATCTCTACATCTGATTCCGTGCGGAATGATGGATTCTTGGTCATACTTCTTCAGCCATCTCTCTGATGGTCCGCCAATATATGGCTTCAAGATGGTGATGCCGGTCACTCCTGGGAAATTCGCTAACTCGTCCTTCAACACGGCTGTTGCTGGGCTTTGCTCTGCAGTTGTGAGGTACTCAGCAATATCCTGGTATCTTAATAGCTCCGTCCCACTACCATCAGAGTGGATGATGAGAAATCTTGGAGCATGCTCCTTAAAGGTGGTCAACTTCTTTTCTATTTTGGGCAGGTCATCATTACTGACGTCTGACATCTCATCTCCATTGGCTGGTATCACCTGGAAGTCTCCATTAGATTTCACATTAAACACATTTCCGTCAGTGTCCACCATTTCTACAATGACATCAGCATTATGTCTCAAGACATACTGTAACTCCCTCTCTGGTAGAAGCTGTTCTGTGATTTTATCTGGGCGGGGGTAATATGTGACAGTTCCCTCAGTGTCTACCTCACACCGGCCACCGTCCCAGTGATGGAGCATGTAATATCCATCAGGGAACACATTGATGGTGGAACCGTTCCCAAAGATTGTGAGGTTCTCGCTCGTGGCACAGTTAAACTCCACTGTGGCATATGCTGGACATTCCACCTTCACAAACTTCACTGTCTGGCTCTCAAATTCCTTTTCTGCTTCTGCAATTTTTAAAACATTTTGTACAAGGTCTTCAATGAAATATTTCTTTATGACAAATTCTAAAACCAATTAATGGTTCTTTCTTGACTTCAATTATATAATCCTTTATATTTTAACATTTTTGACTTAAAATATCTTTTTAAATAGCCTAGTCATAATATCACCAATTCAAGGACACATCTGACATTTTCAGTAAGATCATATATAGAGAGCATTTCATAGGATCAAATGGATTATTTTCTGCTTTGGTGATTAAATGTCTTTTGTTAAACACTTAATTTGTTCACTTTCATTGTCTCATCTACAATACTTCACTCCTGCATGACTATATAACAGTTATAACACCATCTATATAACAGTTATAACACCATCTATATAACAGTTATAATACCATCCGTATAACAGTTATAATACCATCTATATAACAGTTATAACACCATCTATATAACAGTTATAACACCATCCATATAACAGTTATAATACCATCCGTATAACAGTTATAATACCATCTATATAACAGTTATAACACCATCTATATAACAGTTATAATACCATCTATATAACAGTTATAACACCATCTATATAACAGTTATAACACCATCTATATAACAGTTATAATACAATCTATATAGCAGTTATAATACCATCTACATAACAGTTATAACACCATCCATATAACAGTTATAATACCATCCATATAACAGTTATAATACCATCTATATAACAGTTATAACACCATCTATATAACAGTTATAATACCATCTGTATAACAGTTATAATACCATCTATATAACAGTTATAATACCATCCGTATAACAGTTATAATAACATCTACATAACAGTTATAATACCATCCATATAACAGTTATAATACCATCCATATAACAGTTATAATACCATCTATATAACAGTTATAATACCATCTATATAACAGTTATAATACCATCTGTATAACAGTTATAACACCATCTATATAACAGTTATAATACCATCCGTATAACAGTTATAACACCATCAGTATAACAGTTATAATACCATCCGTATAACAGTTATAACACCATCTATATGACAGTTATAATACCATCCGTATAACAGTTATAACACCATCTATATAACAGTTATAATACCATCTACATAACAGTTATAATACCATCCATATAACAGTTATAATACCATCCGTATAACAGTTATAACACCATCTATATAACAGTTATAATACCATCTATATAACAGTTATAATACCATCCGTATAACAGTTATAACACCATCTATATAACAGTTATAATACCATCCGTATAACAGTTATAATACCATCTATATAACAGTTATAATACCATCTATATAACAGTTATAATACCATCTATATAACAGTTATAATACCATCTATATAACAGTTATAATACCATCTATATAACAGTTATAATACCATCTATATAACAGTTATAACACCATCTATATAACAGTTATAATACCATCTATATAACAGTTATAATACCATCTATATAACAGTTATAATACCATCTATATAACAGTTATAATACCATCTACATAACAGTTATAATACCATCTATATAACAGTTATGATACCTAAGTCTGGGCTGTCCTCTGGATTTGGTGTGTTCTCTCTGTAGTAGGTGGTGATTCGTGTACCATCAGCATGTTCCACAATGGTTGTACCATCAGGGTAACTCACAGTGATTACATGGTCATCTCTTGTTGCCATAGTCTATCAAAAATGAAATTGTGTGGGTGTTGACATACCCATAAAAAACAATACCATGCAGTAAAAACTGAGTGGCATTTATCTCTTTAAAAATGAATTATGAAACAGTTCCTATAGTAGGCAAGTTTATTATGAGCTCACCTGATTAGTTTCTGGATCTGAAGCCACAGAGATCATGACTGCCTTTAATTCCTCCATTTCTCCACTTCCTTTGTACATGATTTTCTCCCCCGTGGGGTATGTGGTAGTCCAGGTCCCCTTCTCAGACCTGGCACTTTCAGCACGCTGTGGGGAGACGCCTCTACCCTCAGGAACCTCCCAGTGTCCCGTGTGAACGCTGAGGGTGCCATCAGCATACAAAACCTGGAGAAAAGGGGTGTAGCTGTGTCTCACATTCTATATCTGTTTCTATATGATAACAAGGCAGTCTAGTGATATATATTAAACTCACTTACATTACAGAAGAAACCAAAACAAAAAACCAAACAAAATGAAAAAAAAAACAAACCCCAAACTACGTAATAAATTCCTCTGATCAGATTTATGTAAAAGAATTTTAAATACTAATAGTACATTTGCCAATTTTTAAAAAATACTTCCCTTTTGTTTTAGGAATAAAAACTAGTCTATTCTACTTACGTTGAAATTATCTATATTGAACTATCTCTGAGTAAAATCCCCAATAACATTATTCATATAGTTCAGCATAGGTTATACAGAACATTGGATATAATGAACAATTCAGGGGTTGGTCTCCAGAATTTCAATATATCCAGAGTGGGCTGTATTTTCAAGAATGATGAATTTATTCAACAGAGAATTATAAAAATTTGTTACATACTTCAATGTCTCCATCCTCCATCATCTTAATGACGGTTCCCTCTGAGGTCATGATCCTAGAAGTTTCCTTCAGAGCATACTTCCTTCGGACAGCCTCACATTCCTGCTCTCCCTTGGTTTTGTATGGATAGCTCTGTTTGACAAGCAGACGTCTGTCATCTTCTGCTATCGGTTTCATTCCTGTTGATACATAAGTCAATTAATAACATAGCTGCATCTCCAAATTATCTTTCCTGGAACGTCATAATAAGTATTGAGAAATCACCGAGGTAACTTACTGAATCTATGAAATATTAATACATAAAAGAGAAAATTCTTATAATTTAAGTATAAAATGTGAATGAAGGTTCTTCTCAGGCAAGTGTGAAGTTCTGCAAATATATTGAATTACCTAATGAGCTATCTAGATGATTAAGTCCATGAGAGACATAATTCCGTTAAAAACTCTTAAGAAGATACTTAACATTGAGTTTATCACAGATAACTATCTAGGGAGCTCTTCAGAAGACACTTAACATTGATTCTATCATAGATAATTACCTCGGAAGCTCTCCAGAATATAATTGACTAAGTCTATTATAAAGATAATTATCTAGGGAGCTCTCCAGATGATAATTGACTTTGAATCTATCATAGAGATAACTATCTAGGGAGCTCTCTAGACGATACTTGACATTGAGTGTATTATAGAGATAATTATCTAGAGAGCTCTCCAGATGATACATGACTGAGTCTATTATAGAGATATTTATCTAGAGAATTCTCCACACAATACTTGACATTGAGTGTATTATAGAGATAATTACCTAGGAAGCTCTCCATAACACATTGAGTCTATTATAGAGATAATTACCTAGGGAACTCTCTAGGACATTGAGTGTATTATAGAGATAATTACCAAGGGAACTCTCCAGGAGATACTTGACATTGAGTGTATTATAGAGATAATTACCTAGGAAGCTCTCCATATGATACGTGACATTGAGATAATTACCTAGGGAACTCTCCAGACAATACTTGACATTGAGTCTATTATAGAGATAATTACCTAGGGAACTCTCCAGACAATACTTGACATTGAGTCTATTATAGAGATAATTACCTAGGGAACTCTCTAGGACATTGAGTGTATTATAGAGATAATTACCTAAGGAACTCTCCAGGAGATACTTGACATTGAGTCCATCAGGACAGGACACATACAGCTGCTGGAATGGCTGCAGAACAGGCTTCTCTTCATCCTTCTTTTCTTCCTGATCCTTCTTTTCTTCATCCTCGTGGGGCTATAAAATACAGAAATTATGACAATTGATGCTCAATAATAACATTGATTTCATTTTTAAAATTCCTAACATGTATTAAATCTGTCCATGATGACATACACTGTAAATCACTTTATTCATGCGAACATTATGGTTTTTTTATTATATATTTTAATTCATCCCCCCCCCCCCCCCAAAAAAATATCTCATCAACATTATCTCATCATCTTTACTATAATATGCTCTGAAACTGATGTTTTATACTTATTTAGCATATGTATTGTATCATATGTTTATATCATTTTATTTCAATGTTTTATTTAATTGTTTTATATACTGTAAAGCACCTTTGAGCATACAAATGTATGAAAAGGGTGCTATATAAATATGGTATTATTATCATTATTATCTATGTATAATTTCACAAGACTGGCCATTCACAAAACTTTAATTCTCGTCAATAAACTCTTATATTGTATCATTGCGAAAATGAGGTCTTGTGAAATAAAAGTGATCAACAGTATTCTTTATAGGAACAAATTATTGCATTGTCTTACATTATTTAGTGCATACTTCTTCTAAGTCTTCTCAGACAAGTTTGTAATGCAATCGTCTTTTCTTGCTGGGAATGGTAGTGCACAATTTGTAATTGGAGTTCATGTTAGGAAATTACAGAGACTTACTGTTGTGGGTGGTGGTGGGTCTGGGGTGGGTGCCCCCTTTTTGTCTCCTTTTTTGCTCTTGGTGGGAGACGGCGGTGGCCCCGGCATTGGTGTGGATGGAGGTGGTGTGTAAGGGAGGGGCTCATACCTCTTGCCTATTTAATAAAACACACACAGGTGTTGACAATCATCAGAATAAGTTATTTCTTGAAAACTGTCTCCAAATCAAGTTTATTAAAGTCCAATTCTTTGAAAATAATTTATTCTGATTAAGCAAAATCTTGAAATTCTAGCAAACAACAAATTTGAGTTGATAGCATTTATATGTATATAGTTAATATAATTTTATCAATTCCCAGATCCAAATAAATCATTCTGCTTTTACTGAGGCATTACAGTTTAAAATTAGTCACCACTTACCATCTTTGGACTCTCCTGAAGCACCAAACTGACTGAGGGACAAAGTCATACCATCTATCAGCTGTGCTGTGACAGAACCAAATGCGCTCACTGAGTTCTTGTCCCCGTCCGTCTTCATGGTCCTCTCATCACTGCTACCCTTATCTCCCTCAACTGTTTTGGAATCTGGAAAGACGGAATATGTGGCACCAATGAAAATTTTGTGGCTCTCACTGAGCCCTCTGAACAGAATGCCACAGGATTTAAGCAGCTTTATTCCAAATGTTAAACTAAATGAATGGCAACAATCACTATATGATTCAACTAAATCACATATGATTTTCCTTAATTTCAGAATAAAAATAGCCCTGAAATCTCCTTCACAAATCAATAATTGTTCTGAGATTTACCATCTTTCTCTGACTTCTCGAAGTCAGCTTTCTCTCTGCTAGGAGGGGGCAGGTCCTCCTCTGGTTCAGATTCTTCTGTGGCTTCCCTTGGATCCAGAATATGTACTGTGAAGTTATGTCCGTCCTTCTGTACTGTTGATTTAATACTAGTTGTTCCTGAAATGTGAAATTTCAATTCACAATCACAGATATATCAATTCACTTTGCCTCAAAGACTACATTTTATTATTTTTTTTTTTTCTGTTTATAGCTAAAAAGAAATAATAATATAATTATTCCTTGTACAGACCTTGTACAAATTCTGTTCTCTCGGTTCGAATCTGTCCACCATCAGAGGGAAACATTGATGTGGTAATGCCTGATACATGAATAAGTTTGTTCCCTACATCATATCCTGTGAACTGCAATAGAAAATAACAAAAATTACATTTCATGAAAAACAAAATCTTATTACAAATAGTAGGATAAAAGATGGATTTTAAGCTACTGTTAAAATTGTTATTTATGTGGATTTTATTTTCATCATTTTCTAAAATTACATCATTCACTAACAAAAGAGAAAAAATAACGATTATTAAACAGTTAAATCAAGTTTCTGTTGATTTTTCTCAAATCACAAACATTTCACTCTAGTGAAAATACATGCTTTTACAGATTAATTTTCTTTCAGACTCTGCAAAGACATTGACATATGGAGAGAGCTAACAGAAGCATGTACTGTAAGTTCCTTAACATATGTGAGGAATTTCTTATCGCGTAATTTCATGATAAGCATCACTCAAGAAATAAAGATATTCGCTTTTATTTTTATAAAAAATTTTTTTTTGCTAAAATATATGTAAAAACTGTTGATCAATAGAGCACTCACAAATTTATGTACAAGTAATTTGACATGTACAAGTCATTTCACGAAACTGAGTACTTGTGTAAAATAAGGAATCTACAGTAAATGGCAGAACAAATATATTCAAAGACGAACCGGCCAGTATCTCTCTGGTGGGGCGAGTCCCTCCTCAGACGGCACCTCCTGAGGCTCTGCTTCTCTCTCCTTGGACGATTTGGATTTGGCACTTCCTCTTGATCCAGGTCTCTTCTTCTCCTTTTCTGCTTCTTTCTCAGACTACAAGATAAAGAAATAAATATTTCATAATCATATTACATAATCACATTACAAAGCAAAGAAAATTTTCTCACATCCTATTGTATAATCAGCTTCATGAATTTGAAGTGAAAATCTTTCATCGTAACTGAACACACATTGCTATCAAGAGAGCAAATGTTGAATTCTCTCTATTACTGTCAACCATTTTTAATTTATTTGTGTGTGAGAAAATCCATTGGTTAATAAGAGCCCCTCCCTCATAAATACTTTTGAACAAGTAATTATAATTTATACATGTATGTATAAACATGTACATGTATTTTGGCTGGTTGATTACTGGTACTTAACCTAAATATTTTTACATTTGGTGATTACTTAATGAATTTTTGTTTTTTTGCAACTAGAACTGATTTTGCAGCACGAACCCTTTTCTGAGCAGATCTTGCCCTCTTTGCACTCTGAACTCTCTCTTTTTCCTCTTCCTCAGCCTTGATCCGATCCTGCTCCTCCTTCCAGGCCTTCAGAGAGTTACTCCTGATAAACATGTTGCTGTTGGATGAAGAGGACCTTTCCTGACTGCTTCCTCTGGACTTCGGACTCTTGGATCGACCTTAAAATTAAAAAAAAAAAAAAAAAAATTGAAAATGAGCATAAATACCTGGGAAAGACTTATTCCGCTACAAACATTCTAAAACCAGCAATAGAGTTTTACCGTAGAAAGATGCACTCATTACTCAGTAATTACATATGTGTCCAGAACATGTAAGAGATTCATGGTAAACAACAGACATGACACATTTTGAAAGGAAATTTTCCTTTCTACTAACTATGATATTTTTACAAGTTGTGATGATAGCTATTTCCTCATTAGAGTTTCGGCAGTTGTGAATCTTGATAAATATAGTATCATCTATTTTAAAAGAATTGAAAGTAGAATGTAAATATAATACATGAATTTCATTTTTGAAAATACGTAAGGATATGTACCGCAACGCTTCACGGCAGCATACTTTTCAGACATGAAGTGTCACAGTTCAAATCCTTATGTATCTTCAGAACAGAAATTTAATTTCTTAAATAGATCCTGCTAACTTGGAGATTTCCTCGGTGACTTTTTGCCCTTAGCAGCTTTCTCGGCTGTTTTGGCAGCCATGTCTTCATCCTTCCTCATCTTGTCTAGTTCTCTACTCAGCAAGTGAGCACTGTATTTTGCTTCCTCCTCCTGGACCCAGTCAGACACTGACTCTGCTACATACTCCAGGTAATTCCTACAACACCAATACACCATACATCAACTGTGTCATAACATCAGCCTGCAGCTGAGACGTAAATTAATGGTTAAGTCTATTTTTCATTATATTGTACGTATACAACAGTTATTTTCTATGAGTAGAAATTTTTGCGATCATATCCCTAAAAGGTAGCAAATTATATTCTGCCTTTCCAATTTCTGCAGAACTTTGCATTATACCTATCTATTCTTATATGTTTCTATATATTTTTTGCAATTGTAATTTTTGCATACTGTGGAATCAAAAAAGTTTGTGGGGGCCAATGTTCATCAGTAGCCAAATATTTACTTGTTCGTGGGGATGGAATTTCGAGGATTAACGTTACTTTGAAAATATACAACATTATACTGTAGAAGCTATTGCAAAGAATAACAGGTTCGTGGGGACCTAAATTCGTTGGTAAAAGGTATCCAGGAAATCCACGAACATTTAGCCCCCACAAACAATAATGATTCCACAGTATTTTTCTTATCTGCAAAATTGAACAAAAATTGGACAACTACAGAAAATACCTGTTACATTATGTGTACAGTATGAGGTGTAATTATGCCATGCATACTTGTAGTTGCATAGATGTTTTGATTTTTTTTTTTTTTTTTTACATAGGACAGTTGTAATGTATGTTATTATCCTATTACACTATTCCATGATTTCTATTACTGGCGTTTTAATAAATGCACTTTAAACAACATAATTCGAAAAAAAAAAAAAAAAAAGCTGAGTAGACTTTGGTACATATGTAGAGAGTTTTAATCACTGTGTGGGTTTTAAATGTCTGAGATGCTGGTTCATAAATCACTGTGTTAACTTGTTCAAAATGACTAAATTTGGACCTGTACTACTGTACACCTCACCATTTGCTTTTCCCTCTTACACATCCATCTTCCATTCATTTAAGCTTTCTTATCTTCTCATCATATCCCTCTGTCTATCAAACATTTACCTGAACCCCAGATTACAATGCAGCTCTGTGTGCCAGTCAACATGGTTTTGGAATTCAGTGTTATAGGGATTGTGCAGTACCACCATCATGGAATGGTCTCTTTTATTGTAGTACGTATCGATGAATGGAAGTTTATAACTTGCCTCCTTGAGTACCTGTCAAAATTTGAAGGAATTTTGATGAAACTTGGTAAAGAGTGCTTTTAAAACTAATATAATATTAAATATATATGATATATAATATTCATGTATTTTTGTTCTCTCTCTCTCTCTCTCTCTAAAAATCTACAATACTGTATAAATCCAGTAAATAAGGATATTTTTTGACTACTTGTGTTTGTTGCAATAAGTCTGCATACTTGTAGAAGAATGTGAGGTTCATAGTGCTCAGCAAAACACCACTGATCCAGAACACGTTTCTGCGCATCCACGATTTCGTGCATGCTTTCTTCTGCTGTTTTATTAGGCTCTTCCTCAGTCACCTCTTTGTTGTCCATTTCTACGTGTCTGATGGGATGTCCTGCCGCATCCTTTTCAAAATGGACTGCAAAACAATGTGGTATACTTTAATTTATCAAATATTCAAAATTGTATTAGGCTTGTCAAAGGCTGGAAAAGTTATTCATTTCAATATATATATTAGATCGAGTTCTTAATTTATATATGACAGAATTTATTTATAGAAAACAACTTACAGAAATGTATTATTTCTTACATTATATGTTTTCTCTGATATAACATTACATATGTTCTGTTTGTGATATTACTGAGAATTTACAGGTAGATAATTGAAACTGTTCATTTCATGACATGTCATTAATTTCTAGTCATGATTAAAAACTAACCAGAATTGCTGCGTGATCGTTTTCCCGCTGAACTGGAGCGTGACGATGGACGTAGAATTCCCTTTTTGCTGTCTGCTGTCGAGGGGCGGGATCTGTCACTGCCATTTGGACTTTTCTCCATTTGTTTAAGTTCATCAGAAGGGATCGGGGTGGGAGTGACAGCACCTATACATATTTAACATGCCTGTCAGTAACATGCTTTTAATATGTCAACCTAGATGGAGGACAAATGTTAAAACTACTGCATAAATACCGTGGTGGACTAATGGTATGAATGTGTGTATGGTGATTTCTAAGTGATTTTACACTAACACAACATCAAAGCCTGATGTGCAGTTTTAACATTTGAAGTCACACAACAGTGAGATTACGTACAAACAAGATGTAATATTATGTTACAGAGATTAATGTTAAGTCAAAATCATATAGCAAAACAGTTATCAATAAAATACCTTAAAATTCAGTAATTTAAATATTGATAGAAGCTTAATGTTAATGAACATTTGATAAAAATTGTTTTTAAACTGAAAAATGAAGAACTTCAGTAACAGAACAGAACTGAATTTTTAATTCAATAAAGAATCAAACATCTACTTTAGCATGCTACAATAAAACTTTAAAACTAACAGGCATCTAAAGGCTAAGGTCGAAAATTTTAAAGCTGGTATGAAAAGGCAATTTTAATGGACTGATATCTAAATTATGAAGCATTTGCCAAAGGAGAAGAAATTTTTCTCTGATGAGGACAACATTTATAAAGCACAAGCTTTTTCCAACAATTTTGGTATGTTTTCATTTTTTCATAATTCTTTTGAGAAAATATAGCAAACTACATCTGCAAACACAACAATTTCACGGAGAACAAACAAACATGCATCAGTTTAATATTTCAAAATGTTCTTCAATGGGAGAAAACCTGGAAAAAGTTTCAAGGATAAATGGTGCAGACAATAATACATAGGGATAATACAAAAATATAATACAAAGCTATGAACTCTACGCAGTGTTTACGTTTGGACGATTTCTTCTTTGACCGAGACTTTCTGGGAGTCTGGTCAGATTTAGGTGACGAGGGTGGTTCCGGTGTTACATTGGGAGTTACTTCCCTTGTATCGGGGCCCGAAGAAGGGGTATCGGGAACATCATAGTCTATCAATTCCATGTCACTCCCTGTGAAGAGTTATCATTGTTATGTGTGTTAATTTTCTCTCATTTGATTAATGTCAATCTAATTAACAAAAAAGGACTGTATATATTTTGGACCTAATTTGCTTTCTAAGTATATTTATATATATATTGGTACATGTAAGTATATATGTGTATACATATGTATTTACATAGCTGAAGTCACGTAAATACTTGTTTCTCTATATACATAATTCCAGTATGCTGAATTCATCTGAATACTTTATTATTCCATCATTAGTCATAACTTTCTGTGTGTCACTCTCCACCCCCAACCACCCTCAAGGCTGGCAAATATTAAAGTCAAATCTGTAGTACTAGAGATACATTTTTTTGTTGTTGTTGATCTATTCCCATTCTGATTCATTTCTTGTAATGTGCTGTCAGAAATTAAGCATAGATAATGTCTGTAGATGATTTTTGACCAAAACCATAATTTTGATACTTTTGTTTGTTTGTTTGTTTGTTTGGTTTCTTTTTTCAAATCAGAGCAACTTCCTGTGTCAGAGTAATACTTCTACCAGTGACATACTTGTAATCTTTGAGAGATATTTATGTAGCAATTTAACATATTCATGACATCACTTTATATTTGCAGAAAGAAAAATATATAGATATCTAAGTGTGCACATTTTCATCAAAACTTATCAAATCCAGAATGTTTAACATTTCTGTAACATTTAGATAACACCCTTACATTTATTTAACACAAACTGTTACAGTTAGGGAATAACTCTTCTCAGTTGATATTTGCCATCAATGATGCTGATTTACTCAAACTATGTTTTACTACCAAGGTGTTAGAGCCATTAAAGCATGTTTGCAACCATTGAATCAACATTAATGGTCGCAAATAACAAATGAGAAGACAGACAATCCCATAATCTTATTTCGTTGAGTTTTAGGAGAGCAAAATTAGGCCCAAAACATTATATAGTTCTTTGCTAGTACATACTATAGTCCATTCTTTGACTAGAGCAAATATGATTAGCCATTTTTAATTTCAGTCACAATATTTCTTGATTGTGAAGCATCTGAATATAAATTCATTTACTAAAATTACATTTTAAATATCTTTAAGAGACTGAATTCTATCAAATGTCTTCCAAGTTTCCAACTGAAATAATCAGTGAATTCAGGATTATGAATTCAATTAGATAAAAACTGTAAAAATACAAAATATGCATGAAGTACGCAGGCAGATAAGGATATTGAGAATTAATGAGAACTAATATAGTTTGCTTCAATTTTACGCTAAGCCAGATATATAATTAATTTTTTTCAACAAAATATACATTTAAGAAAAACAATCTACTGTTACATTGATAAAATTAACAATCTTAGTATATATAGGGAATTCTGTGCTAAAAATGAAAGTTGAAAAGTTTGTAACATTAAGATCTACGCACGTTGTGCTTTCTGCAAGTACATTATATAACAAGACAAAATAGAAATTATCAAATCTGTTCCAAAAACAGATCTGAGGGAAAAAAAAAAGCAAATATGATGCAATGAATATCCGTGCTAAGAGGTTAGTGAATACACTGGGGTACTTTAAATTATGTTATTGCTGATATAGAAGCATTAGTGTTAATGTGCACAGAAATAGATCATAAAAATGGTGATCTCCATCACCCAAGAATCTAAGGCAATGGTCCCATCAGCCAAATCCCTGTCAATGGTGACAGATATAAATTTAACAGAGAAAGGAGACATAGATTCTATTGTTCCAGAGTATATATGTGTGTGTGCTCAAGAAGCGTTGTGGTGAAGCTACAGTTAGTAAGTTAAAAAAAGCCATTACTTTGATGAGGACTTACACTTGACAACATTTATTGTGACAGTGTGGCCACCTGATAGCATGAAAAACAAACACAGTTGTTACATCCAATCCCACAAAAATATCTGCCCTCATCCCCCACAGGTTAATTTTTATCATTACTCATATCACGATCCCACATTTAAAGTAAAAGAAATCACACAGTAGGAGTTTTGCATGTAGACTGGTCCCCGCCCCATTTTCCCAGTACAACAGAACATTGCAGCTTATGCAGGGTTTACACAACAGTTTAGCCACTTCAGTAGTGTGCTCTGAAAACACTGTGCAGATTATGCAATCACTCATGTGCAGTGAAATGAAAATCATGAAACACAGTAAAGATTATTTCACTTTATCGGTTACATTGTAAGAATATTTAACATAGCCACTAAAAGTGAAACTTTTCATCAATAAATCTTTTTTTAAAAGGAATTTCATTCAGCCATTTCAGGAAATGATACAACTTCAACTTATCTGTATTAAGTAACATACCATTTCTTCACTATTAAGGCCATGCAGCTATGGCTATTTGTAACAGACCCTTCACCCTCTACACATTATAGATATGATACATAATACATTTCAAATAATTAGTATCCTAACTTTTGAAAAAATAGTATCCATTTTAGAGCTACTCTATTCCCCTTCTCCCATTGAACACTATTTTCTAAATATTACATATTATCTGCATCAATCACCAAATGTATACAGTTCTAAACCATTCATCAATAAAATCCTAACAGATGCAAATACAGACTAGTGAAAATCTGATAGTTATGAATAATCAGTTAAAATTGTGAATAAGAATTCATACGAAATCTTGATATTTTTTGAAGACTATTTCCAAGACATATATATTGTTACAGATTACTTCATATTTGAAACAGATTTTAATTTGATGACCCCTAACCTTTCATTTAAAATTTTGACTGGTTAAACCATACCTGATCTCTCCTCCGAAGGAGTTGACATTAAGTCTTCTTTAGAGCTTTTCTCATGTTTAGGGATCATTCCCTTGAAAAAGGGATATGGGTCATCCCATGGGATTGCAGAGTGTTCCAATCCCTCACTGTCCCGGGTAAGTATGAAGCCATTGGGATCAGTGCCTGCTAGGTCCATGCACTCAAATACAAACTGTTTAAAGGCTCTGTCAATCTCTGAGAAAAAAATATATTACAGTTGTCAAGTAAACAAGATAGAAAACAATTTGATACAGATATTATCATTGCTTCTTACACAGGAAACAAACAATGCTGATAATTTGTTTTAACAATTTCCAGTACAAAAATACTGACATATACAGCAATAAATCTATGTCAAATTATTTACAATGCACCTTTAAACCATTGTGTATACAGTCAAACCTTGTTATTTTGAACTTAATGGGGCTGAGAAAACACTTCTGAAATAGCTGAGGGTTCAACATATTAAGATTAAACTGCATAAAAAATATGTAGTTGAGACATTCAACTCACTTTGACATATTCATGGTATTCGAGATCTCGATATTAGATACAGAACTTCCACTGTATTTTCTCTTTTTTACTTTTATTTTTATTTTTTGAGGAACAATTTGTTTTCCAGTAAAGCCAAGTGTGATCAAGATAATTTACCTGACTGAGAAAGACCACCTGTGGCACAGAAATGTACCAGCTCCTGAAGTCGAGCTGCCCGATCTTTTGCTACGGAGGAAGTTGGACGAGGTAGTTGCAGAAGAGTTTGGAATGGGAGCTTCTTCAGCATTTCTTTCTCCACTTCCTGTGGGTTGAATCCATAGATTGTCTTTAAGTGGTTGGTGCGTATGCAAATGTCATCATGAATATTCATAAGAAGTGGCTGATTTGGAGTATCTGGAGGTCTTTCTGGTAAATCAAAGATGTCTGACAGCATCTGAAAAAAAAAAATGGCACACGTCTATTTCACATTTAATGTAATGATCTCAGTATGGCTTTTAAAAGCTTTTTATTTTAAATGGAGGTAATAATGCTTCTCAATGTCCAGGCTGGTAATTTATTCACGAGTTCAGCATGGAAGAATCAGATTTCGAAAAACTCTAGTCTTAGATGATCTGTATTTTATATATGGTGAATTCCACATTCATCTTATACTGAATCCCATACATTATGTTCTTCCTCAGATAAGGCTAGCTTAAATGCCATGCTGCTGATGTGCGATACTAAATTAGAGTTCAGTCCATCGGCTCGTCTGGGTGGAAGCTGTTCACTGGGTGGATCCCTCCCCTCCTCAGTAGCCACTACCTATAAAACACACACAGAGCATCTGTCACTACTGTATAGATATAATCTGAAGTTAGCAAGGAACATTAACTTGCAAGGGAAACAACTCTTTTAGCTTTACTCTTCGTTCTGAGTATGAATTCTTCGAAGCAAGCAAATTCCATATACCGATACTAAAATGACTGAAAATATCTATAGTTAATTTTTAATCTGGATATTTTTAAGGGCCATGCAATCCTAATAGTTTCATTATGTAAAAGTCAGGGTTGCAGATAATCCCTTGCCTAATGTAAATATTTTCAAAGGTGGGTGACTATCACAAAATTTCAATGCAAATTCACTCACATGGTGAGTCAAAATACCAGCCCTTCAGCTTGTTTTGCATTTATCACTGTGTGCTTGCATAAGGACTTTATTCAGATATTTTCAATGATTCTAATTTGATCCAATATGACAACTTTCCACAAAGTTAAGATGCAGTTTCATTACAAAGGCCGACGTTTATTTCTCCAGCATTTTAGTTATTCCTCACAATATTGCTTGGGAGGTTCCTCACAATACTGCGTGGGAGATCTTTGTATAAGGAAGCTTATATACACGTACAATGAGGACATTGTTTATTTTGACAGATACAATTACAAATTCACTTTGATTGGTATCTTATTCTCAAAGAAAAATTGATTAAAAACTGAAATAGAATATATACACTACAAATCCTGAAATGAACAAAACATCAGTATGTGGGTCTCTTGATTTCAATATGGGCATATAAAACTTTGGTAAAGAAAAAATCAGAGCCTATTTGGCCTTCAACATTTCAATCTACCTGCATCCCTGTAAAGCTGTAAACTACACTGCATTGACCTAACTGATAAACCAACCTGTTCCAGCATACAGTGCATCATGAGAGGGATACTCTATCTGCAACCCTGTAAAGCTGTAAACTACACTGCATTGACCTAACTGATAAACCAACCTGTTCCAGCATACAGTGCATCATGAGAGGGATACTCTATCTGCAACCCTGTAAAGCTGTAAACTACACTGCATTGACCTAACTGATAAACCAACCTGTTCCAGCATACAGTGCATCATGAGAGGGATAATCTATCTGCAACCCTGTAAAGCTGTAAACTACACTGCATTGACCTAACTGATAAACCAACCTGTTCCAGCATACAGTGCATCATGAGAGGGATACTCTATCTGCAACCCTGTAAAGCTGTAAACTACACTGCATTGACCTAACTGATAAACCAACCTGTTCCAGCATACAGTGCATCATGAGAGGGATAATCTATCTGCAACCCTGTAAAGCTGTAAACTACACTGCATTGACCTAACTGATAAACCAACCTGTTCCAGCATACAGTGCATCATGAGAGGGATACTAGCACTTTCTTGAGGGATACAGTTCATCAAGTCGTTGTAATACCGCAGGTCTACTTCCACCTTAGTCTCCATCTGGTCCGGGGGGATGGAAGGGATGCTGGGAGCTGTGGCCTGCTGAGGGGTGGGGGCGGCCGAAACAGGCTTCTCCTCTATTTAATAGAAATAAAGTACTCACACAAAATACACACTGAATGTAAAATGTGCAGTCAATCTAAAGCATTATAAAATGGAGATTGTTCTTCCAGCTTATGCTTAACACATCGGACTGTTGGACTTAACTTACAGAATGAAGCTTGATCCAATCAAGTTCACCCTTCATATATATGATATTATCTCCCATGTCTGATATGTTATTCAAACTTTCACAAGCAATACATCTATCAACACTTCTGGCAAGTTACTTTTATTTTGTTATTTTTCCATAAACATGATAAATTGCAGTCAACTACAATTATGCCCCATGGTAGGGCAACCCATTAATTTGTATGAAAATTTAATAAGCTATAATTCACAGTAGTAACTTCTTACATTTGGTAGGTAATGATTTTACTGACTGACCTTTGGCTAACACTGCAAAGGGAAGTAACTCAGAATGAAGTATTGATACATGTATGCTCTCCCTTTAACCAAATCTGCATCATATGTGATTTTATCGTATTGATATGAAAATTTTCCTTAATATTACAACAATTGATTTGTGATATGTTTTAGTTTGTTAATAGGGGATATTGAGTTTCTAGACACATTTTTATTCGTCCTACCTTGGGTTTGTGCCGTCTCCCCTGGAATGGGGATGTGTAATAGCTTTAGGTTCTCCAGATAGGTCTGGTACTGCCGCTTGGAATCAATCAAATCATAAATCATACAGGCTATGTCTTCAAAGAGGACTGTTCCTAAATTGTTCTGCAAATAAATGTCAGAATTAATTTCAAAAAGTTTTAAAGAATAAAAGTACTGTAAATAATAAAAATCAAAACATAATTGCTAAATATTGATCTATCAGTTTTCCATTTATCAAATTGATGGATTAAAAAAACTAGCAATTATCTTCCAAAACAATAAATCCAAAACAGTAAAAGACACTAGAAATCCAAAAATAGTAAATTTCCATTAAGACTGGAGGAGTCCAGAACAGTGAATTTCTACTAAGATAGGAGGAGTCCTACCTTCTGTTCTGGATCTTCCAGGTTTTCTGGGACAATAAGATTTTTGACTTCATAGTCTTTCCTGGCAATATTATGCAGGTTACTGCCATCTGATGGTTTCTGAAGCAGCAGAAGAATATCTTTCCAGTATTGCTTGAGCTCCTTCTTCAGTTGCTGTTTCTGAGTTCTCTCTGCCTCCTCCAAAGCTAAAATGTAACAACTCATACTGAATATTGTATAGCAGGTCATTTTGGCACCACAAATATATAGCAGATTTTTCTCAAAAAATGTACTTTGAAATCTTTGTGTTTTATTTTTTGGCGTAATTTTATATATAAGTGTGTCATCTATATAAACTGAAATTTTGGTGCTTTTAGTTTTGGTGAACTTTTCCTCTGATATCTTTCAAAACGTCAACTTTTCCAGTGTACCAAAATTACCCAGTATATGATATCAACTCCCAGAAGTCAGTGTAAACCAAAACATGCTTTCAGAACACAACTAAAACTGACATATCTGACACCTATATTTAACCTATTTCTATGTAAATTCCAACTCTACATTCATTTCAAATTCTGCTTTTTTCATTAATTTTACACAGTGCAATCCAACATGCAGTTTCTCAGATTCCACGGGTTGCATGAATTTAAATAAAATGTGGGATGAGGATAAGAAAAGCTCTTTAACAACCAAAGAAAATTCTTCAACACTAAATGCATGCGAGTTGAGAGTACTTCAAATTATCCACAAGAATTACCACCAGTTGCAGACAGTGTCCTATTCAACTTCTAGAAATTTCCACAAACCACAAATACAGTCCTACCCACGTTTAGGAATTCCCACTAGTAGGAGATAGTCCTATCCATGTTTAGGAATTCCCACTAGAAGAAGATACAGTCCTATTCAGTATTCAGGAATTCCCACTAGTAGGAGATACAGTCCTATTCAGTATTCAGGAATTCCCACTAGTAGGAGATACAGTCCTATTCAGTATTCAGGAATTCCCACTAGTAGGAGATACAGTCCTATTCAATATTAAGGAATTCCCACTAGTAGGAGATACAGTCCTATTCAGGAATTTCCACTAGTAGGAGATACAGTCCTATTCAGTATTCAGGAATTCCCACTAGTAGGAGATACAGTCCAATTCAGGAATTCCCACTAGTAGGAGATATAGTCCTATTCAGTATTCAGGAATTCCCACTAGTAGGAGATACAGTCCTATTCAGGAATTCCCACTAGTAGGAGATACAGTCCTATTCAGTATTCAGGAATTCCCACTAGTAGGAGATACAGTCCTATCCATGTTTAGGAATTTCCACTAGTAGGAGATACAGTCCTATTCAGTATTTAGGAATTTCCACTAGTAGGAGATACAGTCCTATTCAGTATCCAGGAATTTCCACTAGTAGGAGATACAGTCCTATTCAGTATTTAGGAATTTCCACTAGTAGGAGATACAGTTCTATTCAGTATTCAGGAATTCCCACTAGTAGGAGATACAGTCCTATTCAGTATTTAGGAATTTCCACTAGTAGGAGATACAGTTCTATTCAGTATTCAGGAATTCCCACTAGTAGGAGATACAGTCCTATTCAGTATTTAGGAATTTCCACTAGTAGGAGATACAGTCCTATTCAGTATTTAGGAATTTCCACTAGTAGGAGATACAGTCCTATTCAATATTTAGAAATTCCCACTAGTAGGAGATACAGTCCTATTCAGTATTTAGGAATTTCCACTAGTAGGAGATACAGTCCTATTCAGTATTCAGGAATTCCCACTAGTAGGAGATACAGTCCTATTCAGTATCCAGGAATTCCCACTAGTAGGAGATACAGTCCTATTCAGTATTCAGGAATTCCCACTCTCCTATTTAACTTCCTGGAACAGCATCTGTTTTACTGTCACTATGGTGTTCACAGATACTTACCCAGTGTCTTTTCATCCTTCTCGATGTCTGGAACTTCCTGTTTCTGGAATCTGGAGTAGTCCTGTGAGCTGATCTTGATGATAGATTCCACAGTGATGCCAAGCTCAGCCATGTACGCAACTAAGTGAGGATTATGGAAGCCGTATATAAGAACGTAGTGCTGGGCCCCATCATCCGGTTCATCATCTGTACACACAGCATGCAAAAGTCTTCATTTAAAATCTGTTCTACAAATTTTCTTTTTAATTGCCTTCGGACAACACACGTTTATTAGTAAAAATAACAACCAGCAAATAGGAAAAAGCTGACGATGTACGAGTTTAAGACTTCATCATGTAAATATTGAAATCATTAGGTTTTGTTTACATGCAAATAAATTTTCATAAAAAAAATCATTATAATACCCCCTCTTTTCCTCTTTTTTTTTTTTTACACATGAAAACTAGCTTCCATACCTATGTATTTTCCTTCGTCATCCTCTTCCCCCCGCTTCCGTAGCTTGGACCCCTCCTTGGCTGAGGGGGGTTCTGGGGTCTTCTTCCCTCCCCCTTTTCCTTTCCCAGCAGACTTTGGTTTGTCTTTTCCCCCCTTTCCTTTATCTTTACCATCAGTAGCCTGCATGAATCATGAACACATCAAGTTAGATTCTCAATATTCCTTTTCTACAGGGGACATTATAATTATTGAGACATACTTTTAGAAATAGTCCTATAAAGGAAAATTTTGCTATCAATTTTTGTATTTAAACTTTGCACAATATTTATTTCTATATTTCCAAAGACTATCCTACACATTCAAATGGATTACATAACATGTTAAGGGACATTTCCTGAAAGTAGAAACATATAAAAGGGACATTTCCTAAATATACTCTTAAATTAAGATTTGTTAATCAAAGCTTGCAAAAATTAAGAAAATATTCACGCCATGTAACTTTTACTCTACATCAGTGAGACTATCCTTAAAGTTGATTTTACACACTCTGTTCATTGTGTTGCTGTACAATCACTTATTATAGAATTACTGATTCACAAGGTTTCCATGGTAAAGCTCTTGTTATTATGGGGGTTAAGGATGCAATAGAAGCATGAGGGTACACAGAAGTTATCCCATATTTCCAAAGCTTTTAACCCCCCCCCCCCAAAAAAAAAAACAAAAAACCACAAGCAGACATCTGTTTTCTGAAGGGTTTTTTTTGTTTGCTTGTCAGGTGTTGTTGAAATTTCAGTCAGTGCTTTTATCAAGAAATAAAATATACTGAAAACATCATAGGTTTATTACTTTCAATAATGTAACATTGGTAAATGTAAATGTTGCATGTTATTCAGAACAGTTGACGATAGTCTCTGTTTATTACAATTCACATTCATTTTTTGCGAAGTATTGCAAATCTACCAGTCTGAGGATTTTCACAACCAAAGGCAACAGTACATTACGTAGTTCTGACTGGAGACTGGATTAAATTTACCAGTTTTTTTTAAACTCTTACTTTATCATGTATATGTAGGATATATATTTGTGAATAGAATCATGCAGGACATTAAGATAATTTATAAAAATGTGACCCTAATGAAAATTAGTGATTTTCACAGTGGTCAATGTCTGAAAAATAATTTATGCATATTCTCCCCTTTTTACCTTCCATTTGAATTACACTTTGTAATATAATACATACATTGAATGCACACAATACAGTGAAACCTGTATAATGTCACAACTGAGCAATCCATTTAACTGTAAATTATCTTTCCCACTTTTACACTATGCAATCTGACACACTGTCTAAACAGACACAAAATATTGTCTCCCAGTGCAGGTTGAATTAAACAGGTTTCACTTTGATTAACATACATATAAATACAGTAAAATTGAGTAGCAATAAAGGCAGTTTTGGATTATTATTGAATACAATTTGGTAATAATAAATAATTATTAACCCAGTAAATTATCTTCCTCCAAGGATATATAGGGTATCATGGTGTTGGTGATAATCTACTTTACATAGGTGATTGTATAATCAAGGTAATTATCTGTGCAATTAGGCTCCATCTACAGCTGTGCCTATATATAGATTTAATGTGTACAGTATCTGTGCAGTAAATACATACTGAACTTAACTTGAATAATTCTTGATAAATTCAGTAATATATATTTTTTCCATCTAGAAAAAGCCTTAATATCTAGAAAAAAAATTTCCATCCTTTAATCTGATTTTTAAATTTGATTTGGTGCAGAGAAATAAAGGTCTATAAATAAAAAAAATCAAATAAATACATCACCTTCTTTTTCTTACCACCCTGACCTTGCTGTTTACAATGATACATTAGATGTAAATGAGTATTATATTCAGTGGATATATGCACATATTAAATACCATGCTGAGGCTATGTATGACTTGTCACCCTGACAAAGATTACAACAATCATTCACATTTAATTAGTTTTGCTAGATACATGAAATATAACATGCAATACTCATAATGAATCATGGCTTTCTGCATTCTATTAGTCACACACAACAAATTTACATCTATTCTATTAACATGAAAACTTCCAAACTTCCAGCTTAATATAGATAATCTGACACTGAATTATCCATACACAAGCAATATTACACAATTTCTCAACTATTAGCTTACCTCAACTTTATCTCTCTAATGTGAGGCATACAAAGTTAAAAAGATCAGCTATACATTCACTCTAGAGTCAAAACACGATATCTCAAAATATCTATCCACGATTTTCTCCTGGGGTTTGTTTTTCTTGAAGCTTATCATTAAATATAATACATCAGTGTGTATATACTAGAATTCTTGATCCACTCTGATTAATTGTGTGCTTATTAACAATGAATCCTTGTTCACATTTAGACTGTAATTAAGAATTAACTTGCCTTCTTCTCGGTTTCCCTACGTTTTAAATCATTGGCTTTGATTGCTAGCAGTTTGAATTTAATGAGTCTGGCCAGAAGTGGTAAGGGAATTTCCTCTCCATTGTCAAGATGTATTTTACATGGTTCACACACTTCAAAATGTTGGGGAACTTCTTTGGGTTTCTTTCCTTTGGGGTTTCCCAACTCTCTAACCTGCAAGCAAACCCTAATCATGTTTTATCTGTTCCAATTGATCTATAATTGCTTCCTTCACTTAATGTGCTAATATAATGCACAAAATGTCATAACATAATTTTTAACATTGGTGTTTGACAAATACTTATTAATGAATTAAAAAACTTTACACCTTTTGTTTTGTTCTGTTATTAAGTTTATAAAAGCAAAACTATAGCAAAATTTTTCACAATGCCAAATGTAATGTAGTTCTGTTTTCTATAATCCCTACCAAAAAAAAAAGCTACCGTTAAATTTGAATAATATAATGACGAACAGATTCTTTCTTACCTCAGCATCCAACTGCTCCTTGGATATGATACTGAAGAGTCTTCTAGATCCTGCAGCAACAGTGCCTCCCAGGATGTCAACCCATGTGTAATCGTCGGGTTTATCGCCAACTACAAATGTGACATTAGCCTTCCAGCTCTCCTATACAGAAGAAAGATAAAAGAATACGCATGAGCCATGTCATTGTTTTGTGAAGTATTAAACCAACCCACTTGGAATCGCAATGCTTAATGCAACATCCAATCATACCTCGTCAAAAACAGCAGCCAGGAGCGGTTGTTCCCATTTGGCACCTCCTTGTCCCGAACCACTTTTTACTCTCTTTCCTGCCTTTGACATTGTATCGACCTATTATTGCTTATACTATGCTACATTTCTGCCGCCATATTTATGTTTAGAAGGTTGCTACGAGAAGTAGGCATGCGCTCCAAAATTGTTTCCGGTTTTGGATGCGTCTATACTGCATGTGAGAATTATTATGATAAATAAATACTGGCGTAATAAACATGTTTGAAGTAATACATATTTATCAGAGATCATTGTATATATTTGGCATGTAGTTAAATACTAGAGCGTTTAAATATATGAAGAAAATGTCTATATAAATTTAGAATTAGTGAGAGTATTTTTTATTTCTTGTGGTATACAAGATATTATGATATGTTAAATATTACTCCTAGAAAATATTTTCTATGTTTTGTTTAAACAACATTGATATGTTTCTTAATGATTATTTTATACAAATTTTAAGAATTTTCAGAGAAGGACTACGAGTTCTCTTGAATTCGTTATTTAGCAAGTGCCCCTTAAAATAAGAGGGGTTCCGAAAAGCGCGAAACGAAACTAGCCAACAAAAGGATGTTGCTGAAAGTGTTTGCACCGGTATTATATTCCTTCAGGGTTGGAGGGATTCAGCGAATGACACATGTATTTGCACGTTCAACATCTAGTCTGCCTTCCCAGGCAATAATGTACTCGGAGCACGGGGATCCGAATTCAGTGCTTTATCTAGAAAACAGTCAGATGCCTACAACATTGCAAAACACCGAAGTTCTTGTGAAAATGATAATGGCGCCAATTAATCCCTCAGACATTAACATGATTGAAGGAACTTACCATATGCTACCACGACTCCCCACAGTTTGCGGAAATGAGGGGGTCGGGGAGGTTGTGGAAGTAGGAGACCAGGTGTCTAGTCTCCGACCAGGGGACTGGGTTATCCCAGCAGGCACTGGTTTTGGAACCTGGAGAAATTTTGCCGTGTCAGATCAAGATCTACTCAGAAAGGTACCAAATGATGTCCCTGCAATCAGTGCTGCCACGATTATGGTCAATCCCTGCACAGCTTATCGCATGCTGAAGGACTTTGTCTGTTTACATGAAGGGGACTGTGTAATCCAGAATGGTGCCAACAGTGCTGTGGGCCAAGCGGTCATTCAGCTGGCAAAAGAGTGGGGATATAAAACTATCAATATAGTTAGGGATAGACCGGACTTGGATCAACTGACAGAATATCTTAAAAGCTTAGGTGCAACTCATGTAGTAACTGAGGAGTTTTCACGTTCCCACCAAATGAAAGATTTAGTCAGCTCCATGAAAAGTCCTCCCAAATTAGCTTTCAACACGGTAGGAGGTGACAGTGCAACCAATATTCTCAAACGATTGGACAGCAAAGGAGTTATGGTCACATATGGAGGAATGTCAAAAAAGTCCATTGCAGTCCCTACCGGAGCTCTAATATTTAAGAGGGTCCGACTTACTGGTTACTGGAATGCTAAGTGGATACAGGAGAACGAGGAAAATCCTGAACTGGTGCGGATGTTTGATGACTTATTTGACTTGGTAAGAGAATGTAAACTCTTGCCACCAACTTCAGAGACATTCTCTCTGTCGGACTTTAAGCATGCAGTCAAAACTTCTCTGGAGGGTTTTAAAGGAAGCAAGAAAATATTCTTGATGGATGAATCTTCTTAATGCTGTGTATAAATTTATGTTAATCAACGGTCAACATTAATTTGTTTATTACATGTGTACTTATTCTATTTATATTTAATATGATTTTCATGAAAGAAGACATTGATTGATAATAATATAGTGTATTTTCCATTTAAGGATTTTATAACATTCATTTGTACTGATGACAAATATATGATATTTTTACTATTCATTCATAGGATTTTCCCAATGTGTAAATATTCTGTCAACTTCAAATACATATACATGTATATGATCGAAAGAAGTGTGAATATATACATGTATGCTATTCTCCAAGGCAATTTACTTATTTGGCAATATTTGTCATGGCGAGATGTTGAACCCAAATAATTTTCATGGCCAGAGGTCAAAATTCAGAGAATATTTGAATTTCAACACTTAAGGGTCATAAAACGTCACATTTTAATTATTCTCCAACCAGAGGTTCGGTTAGGAAGTATCCCATTTGAAATCTAACATGCTGTCATAGGGTAAGTCAGGTGTTTGAACAATTGTATGTTTGTATCAAATGCGTATATTATTTACATTGCATAATAAATAACCATTTCAAAAACTTAATTTGGCTATGAAGTGTGGCATTGCAGGATAAAATCAACTGAGACAAGCTCTTAAGGTTTTACAGTATTAAATTGTGTGTGACCCACTTCATAGCCCTGTGAAGTTTTCTATATAGTTTATTATTTCGTAATATAGAGGTCACTGTATATAAAGTACATCATCAGATTTCAGTCCCACTCAACCTACAGGGAAGCTAGGTAAAAAGAAAATGTCAAGGTCATACATATAGTAATTATATGTTGTCTTAAGAGTAAATAGTGCTGTCCTAAAATGAGTATGCCAAGTTGCAGTGGAATGCATTGCTCTGTCGTGCCCTTGATTTAAACAAGATAATATGCTTAAGATGACTTTAAATTTGATAAATTCAAAGTTGAAGATACACTGCATCTGCTGTAAAGCATTGTTTCACAAGAACAAATACAGCAGAGATAAAATTTACAACACAAGAATCATGAAACCTTATTCTCAGCCACAGGAAAACCTTGCAAAATATACTTGTACCTAAAATACAAAACAAATTTGTTGCCACATGACCTTGAACTTGGTAACATGACCCTTTACAAATATCCTGACAAATGCCGAGATATTAAAGTTTGAATTTATTTTGATCACACTCCAAAATTGTACACTTTGACCTGCATTCAATATCTACATTAATGACTCATGATAATTACAGACCTTGTGATACAACACTGATGCAATATCAGCAACATATCTAAAGGTCATAGGCAACAATTAACACACATGATATATATACTAAAGTTTGATTTCATTGCAACCAAAGGCTGCACATAATTCCATCTATTGCAGAAGAATTACAGTCCATCGGCAATGTCACCTTCCTGTTGATCCCTTAACAATTTGACCTTCCTGTTTGGTGACCCTTCAACATTGTCACCTTTCTGTTTAAAGCACCCTTAGCATTGTCATCTTCTGTTTGATCCTTCAACATTTTCATCTTCCTTTTTGGTGATCCTTTAACGTTGCCATTTTCCTGTTTGAAGTGCCTTCAGCATTGTCACCTTCCTCTTTGCTGATAATTCAGCATTGTTGCCTTCCCATTTGGTGATCCCCCAGCATTGTCACCTTCCTGTTATGTGATCCCCCAGCATTGTCACCTTCCTGTTTGGTGATACTTCAGCATTGTCACCTTCCTGTTTGGTGATACTTCAGCATTGTCACCTTCCTGTTTGGTGATACTTCAGCATTATCACCTCCCTGTTTGGTGACACTTCAGCATTATCACCTACCTGTTTGGTGATACTTCAGCATTGTCTTTGTCCTGCTTGGTGATCTTTCAGCATTGTCACCTTCCTGTTTGTTGATCTTTCAGCATTGTCACCTTCCTGTTTGGAACACCTTCATTTTTGGAGATTAATTAGTATTATCATTTACTATTTACCAGTTCAGCATTTTTACCTTCCTTTTTGGAGGCTGATGGGCATTCAAATGATCAAGAAACAAATCCCTTAACTAAAATACACCTTTTATTGACAATAAACACGTGAAAGTGACATTATCACAACTCTCATTAATTGCACAAAATAACACAAGATAAATGCTCATGAAACATCTGGAGGTCAAAATCACCTTCAGGAGATTCATAGCACAATGGAGCAAGAAAAACAACTCTTTGACACATTACAAGACAAAACAGAGTTTGGTACATGTGTTTGGACGGCTTCAACATTTGTATATTTCTCAAAAATTTGTAATTACCTAAACTTCATAATCTAACCACACATACTTAACCATCTTCCACACTTCATCAAATACATTGAATATAGTTTATTAATCGCTGTCTGGGCTGTTCCATTTCAGCTTACCTGGGAGAAGACACAATGTTTCATTTCTGTTTACAGTACCATAGACTTGAGACCTAATTGGGTATTTTTTTTGTGTGTGGACACATCAGATTTTGAAATTCAGTGGTGGGTGGGGTGGGGGTTACTTCTGATCATATTCTTAAATATCAAGTTTTAATGTAGAGTTAAACATGGAGCCACTTGTTCAGTCTACACTATAAACTCAGAAATTTAATGACTGCATGCTTTAAAAAAGTAATACACTGAAATTATAAATCATTTTTAAGCAATCTGTGATGCACTGAAACATAATACACCTATCATAATGATATACGTAGCGAAGATTTTGAAAGCTTTTGACAATTAAGTGGGGTCACCAATTCACGTGTGATATCGATACATCAAATGGTAAGACAGTTTTGTATTGATACATTCCAAATTTTCCATTATGTTGAAATAAAATATGCATAAACTAACAGTGTTGTACAATCAGGTTTTTCCCCCCACACAATAGATGTCCTACAGACCAGTGTAAGAATTGAGAGGGGGGGGGGATAAAGATGTTTTTCCCTGTGAAGGCACAATATGAAATGTGTAGACTTCAGTCCCATCCAAGTAAATTCAAATCAAGCAACCCAATTATTCATTTACTACAAAAAGGAGAAAAAGCCTCCATCATATTTATGGATAATAAGATGTCAATCATGGGAGTAAAAAATAAACCCACACGATTGGCTTCACAATGAATGTTAAGCAGATAAGATACTCCATCAGTCACGGGTGAATTAAATTTGCAATTAAATAATGCTTTGTTGCATCATGTCTTAAAATAAACCTAGACTACATTGTATAATAGTATATCACAGTATCTACTACAGCACGTTAATGATATCTCCTACACCATGGTGCTTTCAAACATCGTACCCTTTTAAATGGAATTCACTTGAAATTATATCATTTCAAACATGCAAGTAGTGGACTACTTCTTTCACAAACTGTAAATTCTTCAATAGCAACACATGCACTATAACAGGATAAGGGAGTAATGGTTATATCAGTTTTGAATTCAGCAATATCTATATCTAGACTACCTTTCCTTGCCTATACTTGGGTAGAATTGTGAACTATGGTTCAAAATGAACACGCTGAAAGCATAAAAATTCACACAAGTATGATAAAACCAAATTACAAATTATGATGAAATTGAAATAGACATTATGAATGTCATGTTGAAGAAGAGTATTAGGCATGCATGAAGTGTATGCAGTGCATGTGTGCTGCATATAAGCCAATACTACAAGAAAATCCTAGCTAAGGAACAAAACATTATCTAGGATATAAAATGCAGATTTCTGAGCTTAAATCACACTGAAAATTCATCTCAATTCAAAGGAAGTGAAATATTCAAATTGTAAGCATGAAACAAACAAGAACGTGATCGATTTAAAACAAAATTTAAGCTCAAAAACCTGACAGTATAGAATGAATGAGTTTCATTACAGAAGATATTACTCTGTTTCAACTCTAATGATGAACCACTTGTAAAGTGTCTGATAAAGACAAACATATTGCAGATTCTGTTATGGATTCAAAGAGGTCTGGTCCAGCAGACCACTGCTCCCCTATGACACAGATTTCCCATCATGCACTGTCCATCAAGTTCAAAAGGTCATCTTCCACCTCATTCTGACTGCTCTCAATTGAAAGTTCTCCTGCTATTCTGCTCAGTTCATCATTCTTATTTTTCTGCATTGAAAAAAATAAATACTCCTTTTACAAAGTTTGAAATCATTCTTTCATTATATATATCCGTATGTGTTTTAAAATGCCTCATTTCATCTTCTGAAGAAAAATCAAGGAAAACTTTTACACTAAAATAAATATATGAATAGTCATGCATGCTTCATAGCTTCATATATTTACTGGTAATTCTGTTATCAACATCAACTGGTGTAAAACAGGGCTAGGCAATTATATTGATATTCTGGTGTACTGCAATATAGTCCTAAAATATATTGTATCACATTACACTTTTTTCAATATAGGTATACTGACTTCCAAATCTTAGCATTTTCCATTTTCAAACAAATAATTAACACTCTTTAAACTTGGCCAAAACAAATGATAGTATATAGACTTGTGTTTTCAAACACTTTATAGTCAAAATTTAATTTTTTTTCTGATGATAATTTTCTTCTCTGAACTGGCAATGACAAGTTGTCCAAATTCAGTGGATTTTCTTGTTTTTAAGTTTATCTTGTCATTCATACCATACTGCAATACAGTCTAAAATATTGCAACATATTTTACATCAGGTAATTTTCAAGTGCTACAAATGTTTGAGTTTTTTGGCAGATAAAGGTAATTTGCCAAAATTCATAGTGGTAAAATTTCTATTCATTGAAGTGATACACTTGTTATGTGAATATTGTGCCAAAGATTTTGAAACTTCTTTTTTTTAGAAAAAGCTGCCATATATCCCAAACACCAAAATTACCCAATGTGCAGTATAGTGATATGACAACCCAGCCCTAGTGTAAAAGACAGAAAATATAAAGCAATTCAAAGCAAAACATATTTCATATTAAAAAGGCTACAATTAGCATTGAAATAAAGGATACATAACTTTTATAAACATGCATTTAAACATTGTTTTGTGAGGAACATGTATTATATTAATGTCTTCAATCACGAGATAAAAGATAAACAAAATCTAGTACTGTATACAGCCAAATATTCACTGGAGTTTAATTTTTAATGTTGATCGAAACCCTGAACTGCAGCAAATATAACCTTGCTATGACATAAATACAGAATAGACATACCACGGGTTTAAAAATGTGTGAAAATGACCAGCGTCAAATTCAAAGCTGTATACAGTAGAAGATTGTCTTAAAATGAATGTTTTATTTCAGTCTGTGCTGATCAGCAATCGTCAATGTGAAATGAAAAAGACACAGACTATTGTAACTTACATGCCCCTGATTTGCCTAATAGATTGACAAGTTCAATTTTTCACTTAATATGTTAAATAATAACAAAGATATAAAACCCTTAATTTGCAGCAAGTTTCATTCCTACACTTTAACATGTTTTAGTGATATACCAGGATTTCAAGACAGTCTTGTGATCAATACAATAGACTCCATTAGGAATTTCTTAATTTGGCAAAAAATACAACTTGCAAATGAATTAATTGCTATTATTTTCATTTTTATATTGCTAACATACAAATCTTGATCAATTGTTCTCACGATTTAATGTCTATGAGTCAGATATGATATTACATACTCACATAAGATAAGAAAATCTACACTACGTGGAATGTTTCAGTGATTAGTTTTCACCCAGATTCAAGGAAAAGCCTTTTGAACAATCATTTTATCATTTATATAACATCCTGTATATACCTTGAGATCAATATTGACAACTTTGGACTGAGCGTGTTCCACTGGTTGGATGGAGGCTACAGAGGCTTGTCTGTAAAGATACATACAACATTCCATAGCACTTCACGATATCTTCCATGAAAACACGTTTCGTACACAATACCCCCCATTGTTTGAATTCATATTTACGATAAAATAACAAGATATCCATATTTTGCACAAAACATGCACAAGCCACTCAATTCAAAAGAAATATCGCATCATTTACTGATTTTTTAAGAGTTGCTTCCCTTCCAAACTGTATACTAAGTACTTACTCTTCCTCTTCGTCTGTTTTAAACAGATTCAGGCGGATTTCTGATTTTGCTGCGGAGCTACCGATTAACTGACATAAGAGATCTAAGTGGGCTTTGGCCATTGGATCAGGAGTTGCTGAATCCTACATAAAGGAAAACAAAAGCTGAGAAGATTCCAAGCTATATTCATTGAGATTCAGAAACTAAATACAGGGCTATGAGTAAATTAAAGGAAGGAACAAAAGGACATTGGGCAAAACATCTGTTACCCAAATGGTCTTTGATATTTGATGGGATTTTTTTTTCGGTGTGTGTGTGTGTGTGTGTGTGTGTGTGTGTTGGAGGGTGTTTATTGTCTCTTTTTTTCTTTTTGAAATGTGAAAATTGGATGTAAGGGGAGCTATTCTTGAATATAAATCAATCAGATGTTTTCAATTTGCAGTAGGGACATTACTTTCATCAGTAAGAAAGTCAGTACTGCAGAAATATTGTGGTTAAACCACATTTAATGTTTGAAATGTGATGTAGTTTTAATTAAGTTGTCAATAAATGCATCTGACACTTGTTAATGAGCCATAAGTAGTTATGAACATGCACATTGAGTGAACTGGGATAGGTTTGAGTTGGTTCAAAATTGAAGGTATGACATTCAATAATACCTGTAATTAATTCATTCAGATGACAGAAATCTTAACAAACCTTTCATGTGATGTTTCAAACAAAAACAAAGCATGGCCCATGTTTTGAAAATATGCATATATGTCGCTTTAAAGGGGCAAAGATATGATTTTTGATTGATTGACAGATTTTTGCTATATTAATAAAGATCTTTTATAAATAAGTGGATTGAAAATATTTTTACACAGAATATACTTTGTATTTACATGAAAACCAGCTCCCAAAATCATGTTTGTCAACATGCTTATCATAGCCAGAAAACCAAGAGAATACCAAGATTTCTAAAAAGTAGTCAAAAGCATTCAACATTTCAACATACATTAATGATAAATCAATTTAGAGGTCAAGCACAAATAAAAAAGAACAGAAGACAGTCATTATAAAAGATTTTTTGACCGAAGTCATCATTTAACTTTGGCGACACACTGACAGTTCAGTCACATGACATATACATGGCTCTGATAGTTCAGTCACATGACATGTAGACATATACATGGCTCATGCTTTGTTTTGAAAATGAAAAGTTTAGATGTCTCAAGTATATATATCTCTGCATCAGTTTTAGAAATTTATGTTTGTTGCTAACTAAAACAAACCCAATACTGTCATATCATTAATTAAATATCTAAATAATTTTTGTACCAAAATCATGCCCATGGCCCTTTAAAGCAAATTGCCAAAACTGTCCAATTACGTCAAGGACATCTAATGAATGACTTCCATAAAAATATGGTCAAATCGTCCAAAATTCATTCATGCATAATCTTTGCCTGTAAATTTTATTATTAGACAATATCATTAAGGAAGAGCTCTACTTTTAAGTAAAATTACAGCAAACTTACAATATCTGAGACAATTGGTGCTGATTTAGAAATGCGATGGGATCCACTAGTTTCTACTGGCCTTGACACGGAGTACCTGTCAAACAGTGAAGGTCATTATGGATTGAATTACAACAAAATTTACATATGTCTACTCATTTTGTAAATGTTACTATGCTACCAGCAAATAATTATTAAATTAGATAATAAATGCTTTATATAATTGATGATAATAGTTATTTCAACTTTCATCTTCATAGTATTTCTCCTCAAGAAAACAGAAAAGGAAAATGTTCTAAATCTTAAATTTTACACAAAAAATCTACAGTAACCATACAATTTGAAAAGTGAAAAGGTGTATTTACCTCATTTTTATAAAAAAAAAATCAAAATATTTATATATGCAACATGAGCACCAAGTTGACACATCAAAAAATTATTGACTTTTACATGTAAATAATATCTAACCAATCACAAAAGGCCTAAGGGCCTTTATAGTTACCTGAGTATATCACACAACACGTATCATAAAAGTAGAAATGCAAAAAGTAAGAGTTGCTAATAACCAGATAAAGATTTTTTTTTAATAAGTGATCTTCATTCAGGGTCACAGCATTTTTGTCCTGTTTTAAACAAATTTATGTAAAATATGAGCTAGATGATCGGGAGTAAAGAGATGTTTAAAAGATGTAATACAGTTTGCCTTTATGAGGCATATAGCTCATCTAGAGGCCTGAACTCCTAACCCAAGTGTCAAAGGTCAGAGGTTTCACAAGTTCAGCAGAGTCCTGCACTGTATCTCTGCACTCAGTGTGTATCCTAAAGGTTCAGATATTCAAAGTTTGAATGCGTTTTGACAATGTGCTGTCCTTCTCTGGTCCAGGGGCTGTGAGTTTTACAATTTTGGTAGTAACCATTACACACTCATTTCTTGTGTTTGATATCCAGGAGTGAAAAAAATCTGTTTAAATTCATATATTTGTATAGCATGGATCACAATCTTCATAGAGGTCTTCTTGTTGTAAATAACTATGCACCTAGATTTTGTTTTGTTTCCTAGCTTATCAGAATCATAACAGAGGAGAAGCTTGGGAGAGGTTATCTAAGTTGCAATAACTTGTAGCTAATCCCTTTGTATATTTATACCATTATGTTCAAATCAAATCAGAGAGAAGCTTTATAAACATCTGATGCATTTTAACCACATGATCCATTCAGCTCCACCCTGAAACCTAGAACACCTGACCTTGACCTTGCCACAAAATTCACAATTATGGAAAATAAAGAGAAGACACATTCACTATATATACAGTCTACACCACTTATTTTGATTGATTGATTATTCATTGCTTTCCGCCACACTTAACAATTTTTCAGTTATCTGGTGGCGTCCAGTTTTTGGTGGTGGAGGAGAGAACCCGGATACAATGTACCTGGGAAGAGACCACCGACCTTCCGCAAGTAAACTGGCGAACTTTCTCACATAACGCCGTGGCCGAGATTCGAACATGCGCCGACAGAGGTGAGAGGCCTTGTGATTTTGAGCCCGATGCTCTAACCACTCGGCCACGGAGGCCCCTTACTTATTTTGAAGTCATTTATATTGATTTATCTGTTACAATGAAGTAAAATTACAAACTGTATGTAATTTAACATCATTTATATTGAAGTTTGGATATATTATAAGGAACAACGAATTCATGTTGGTCCCCTGAATTTCAGTATGTACAGAGTGCCCTCTATGTACAATTCACACATTTACATTTCACATCAGTCATACAGTGAAAACATTGGTCTGAACACTCTGATTCAGGCACCACATGAATTTCTTAACTTTGGGAAGTTTTCATGTTCAACAAAGTTACACTCCAAATATCTTATGCAAAGTGCCCAGAAGTAAAGAAGACTTTTGAATATTTGACTCTATTGGTTTTAGTCCCTTCTCCCAAGGCTCCATAAGGACCTGGACTACTATATTCATTGTTGTTTACACACAACATAAGCTGCTACACCACAATTTTGGTCAAAATTGGCCATGCAGTCTTCATTAAAAAAATGGTCAACTTTAAAGTCCCAAGTACTATCAACATATTTATCAATAATGTGACAAATGACACTTGTATTGCATTTTGTTTTATCAAGAAATAATAAACATAGCCCAGCCCCTCCCTTTTAAGTGTAACAGTGTTCATGATCATCTGTTGTTTTATGAGGTGTGTTTGGCTTTGTTTCAAAATTGACAGTGGAAGATGGCAGAAGGGCACAGACTGCAACAAGTCACCTGAGAGTAACTCAGGTGACCTAAAAAAACCAAAAAAAAAAAAAAACCAGTTAAATACAATCACCACTGAAGCAACACAGATTCTATATTTCTATCTAGAGTTGATTAAGAGTTTCTACAATTAACACAAAGCATTAGCCACCCCTCTATACAAACTACACACAACACTCACTGTTGGCCATAGGCATGTATGTACCTATAAAATTATTTCTATCATTATATCCTTCATCAATTAAACTCATTCATTATTTAGATTTCTCTCTATAATTACTCATGCAATATGTACACTTAATGTCACTACCTATGATGACCTTTATATTACAGTCAATCGTAAATAAATTCAATTTTTAATCTACAAACTTTTATGTATACATTTGTAACAAATTAAGGACATATATGACGTTTCTCAGTTGTATATAATTTTTCATGACTTTTCACATATAATTCACTTGTGTTCTATCTTAATTTTACAAAAAATCTTCAGGTATATTACCATGTCTATTTTAGATTTAGCATATTTTGATAGTTCTTGATTGTTGCAAGACAAATGTAAAGTTAGCTCTATGTATTACAGTAAGTTGTACAAATGAATATTTATACACTGTAGTAAAGAAAGAGAGAGAAAATCTTTGGAACAATTGGGTATTAAACCTGGGACCTTTGCATTACTAGTTAGGTGATCTAACCACTGAGCTACCCAGACTGATACAAAGTAAGGTAATATTACTACAATATAAAATTTCAACCCATTTCAGAAATCACACAAGAACTCTTCATATTGAGGAGATGAAAAAATAAATTTAGAGAAAATATCAGAAATGTTGCAACGTCCTTAAACACAATGTATTGGGGGGGGGTGTATTTATCTATTTCCTTATTCATTCATTATAGTTAAAATTACATTCTAATGAGATTTATAATGTAGAGGGCTTCAATGATTCTTTTGGTAGTTTAATGCCCTCCTTTACAATTCTTGCCAACCTCCAGATATAACTTGTTCATTGCCAAGCTCCAGCAAACTTACTTCAATATATGTGGGACTTTTGCTAACTTTTCATTTATCAACATAAATATGGACTTATAATATTATACTATAAACTATGACTGTCACTCCTGACCTACATGCTAATGACCTTCATACTGCAGTAGCCTTGTGGTTAGTGGTCAATCACAGCATCACTTGAACTAAAGATGTTTTTTACATAGAAAGTAACTGTCCCTTTGTCATGCAACAAACATTTGAAGTGAAAATCCAGAATCTTTAGAATATAATCTTAAAAATGGGTGTTTTGTGTCACAGTAGGCATAATAAAGATGTCTCCCTCCTGCTGTGGCCTTGTGCTTTGGACAAAATCACGTCACCTACAGCTGGTGAAGTCTTTACACGAATAAAGAAAAATCTCACACTGGAGGTAAAGCAACATATAAATGAAATTCTGACCTTCATAATAATGACCTTCACAGTACTGACCTTCATGATAATGACCTTCGTACTGACAGTAAACGGCTAAGTATGCAGCACTATCCATTACATCATTATAGAGTTCTCTGTGACTTGTAAACCACAAACTGAAATTTACCTATTCACTCCTTTATACAGACTGACATATTTGACCCCTATTCTTTCAGGGGAAATATCAAAGTAGAATATTTTTTCTGCATAGTATGTAACTGACTAGTAATAATACAGAGCAGTTGTCTGCTTTGCTATATGTTCTTTTAAACTTCCATACGGTGATGTATGATTCTGAATTAATTACTGAGAGGTTCAAGATTTTATATCATTGATATTAATTACTGACTTGTAACTGTGACTTATAAAATTACTGACTTGTGCTGAAATGTGAGTTACTTACTTCTTAAAGTTCTATATTAGCAACTTACAAAAATTACTACGTGGGATTTATAATTATTACTGATTTTTTAAAGATTTTATTTCTGCGATTTTTAAATTTAAAATGACCAAATGACTTCAGATTTTACTTTTGTTTCTTTATATAATTTACAAATTCCCCTGGGGGTCTTGATGATTATCAAATTGTTTCAGATTTCAGTATGACATATATACAATTACCTAGACCTTATGGTTGTGACATATGTAAATAATTAACATATGAATTACTTAAGTCTGTCCTAAAACTTGTAAATTACTGACTTGTTTAAGTGACTCATGAATTACTCAAGTCTGTCCTAAAACTTGTAAATTACTGACTTGTTTAATTGACTTATGAATTACTCAAGTCTGTCCTAAAACTTGTAAATTACTGACTTGTTTAAGTGACTCATGAATTACTTAAGTCTGTCCTTAAAACTTGTAAATTACTGACTTGTTTAAGTGACTCATGAATTACTTAAGTCTGTCCTTAAAACTTGTAAATTACTGACTTGTTTAAGTGACTCATGAATTACTTAAGTCTGTCCTTAAAACTTGTAAATTACTGACTTGTTTAATTGACTTATGAATTACTCAAGTCTGTCCTAAAACTTGTAAATTACCACCATGGTTAATTGACTTATGAATTACTTAAGTCTGTCCTAAAATTTGTAAATTACCGACTTGTTTAATTGACTTATGAATTACTTAAGTCTGTCCTAAAATTTGTAAATTACCACCATGGTTAATTGACTCATGAATTACTTAAGTCTGTCCTTAAAACTTCTAAATTACTGACTTGTTTAATTGACTTATGAATTACTTAAGTCTGTCCTTAAAACTTCTAAATTACTGACTTGTTTAATTGACTTATGAATTACTTAAGTTTGTCCTACAACTTGTAAATTACTGACTTAGATTTGACTGATGAGACTTACATGTTGGTTCCTAGTGTGGTGATCCTATTTCCGACGATGTCCAGAGACCCGTCTCCCTGGGAGGGCTGATAACTTCCGCCCGGTTTGAATGAGGAGGTTTTTACCTCGGCACCATTGGCATTGAAAAGTCTACCAAAAAAAACCCCCACAATAATAATGCAATCTGGAACTGTGTACAGCATGGCAAGAAAACATATACATATAATGTGATAAAGACAATAATTAAATCACAGCTATAGCAAAACCCTGGGGACAATCAACATACAGGCGAATCAATGGCTCAAACTTCAATTTCTCAAAGTAATCTTCTGATCCTGATTTTTTCACTATATAATTAAACTTTACTCTTGTTCTTTTCAACTCTTGATCTTTCGAAACTCTCAACTTCTCAAAGTAAAATCTACTTCTGTTATATATACTCCTTTAAAACTTACTCTCAATACCTTCAAGTGCTAATTGTTTATACTGATACTAGCCATTAGTCACTGTGACTTGTTTATATTGATACTAGCCATTAGTCACTGTGACTTGTTTATACTGACACTAGCCATTAGTCACTGTGACTTGTTTATACTGATACTAGCCATTAGTCACTGTGACTTGTTTATACTGATACTAGCCATTAGTCACTGTGACTTGTTTATACTGACACTAGCCATTAGTCACTGTGACTTGTTTATACTGACACTAGCCATTAGTCACTGTGACTTGTTTATACTGATACTAGCCATTAGTCACTGTGACTTGTTTATACTGACACTAGCCATTAGTCACTGTGACTTGTTTATACTGACACTAGCCATTAGTCACTGTGACTTGTTTATATTGATACTAGCCATTAGTCACTGTGACTTGTTTATACTGACACTAGCCATTAGTCACTGTGATTTGTTTATACTGATACTAGCCATTAGTCACTGTGATTTGTTTATACTGATACTAGCCATTAGTCACTGTGACTTGTTTATACTGATACTAGCCATTAGTCACTGTGACTTGTTTATACTGACACTAGCCATTAGTCACTGTGATTTGTTTATACTGATACTAGCCATTAGTCACTGTGACTTGTTTATACTGACACTAGCCATTAGTCACTGTGACTTGTTTATACTGATACTAGCCATTAGTCACTGTGACTTGTTTATACTGATACTAGCCATTAGTCACTGTGACTTGTTTATACTGATACTAGCCATTAGTCACTGTGACTTGTTTATACTGATACTAGCCATTAGTCACTGTGACTTGTTTATACTGATACTAGCCATTAGTCACTGTGACTTGTTTATACTTATACTAACCATTAGTCACTGTGATTTAATTGGCATCACATGGACCTTACCTATGACAAGGTCATTGTGTTAACAGCTGAAGAAAAACATAGATTGACGATTCTGTAATTATCACAGACACGTCAAAAGACATCCCAACCTCGAGATTAAATAAAAACTTAGCTCTCACCTCAGGTATCCCCAAGTTGAAAGAAAAATGGATGGATCATTTGGGTTTCAGGAAACAATTTTTCTCCATTTTTCTGAGGGGTGGGGTGGGGGGTAATTTCATTTTATTTAGTCTCAAATGGATAAACTTCCTTTCCAATCCTACACACAATGCACAAAATTATTCTTACCTACTATACTCTAATTAAATGCTAACATCTTGTAATTTACTTACAGTACGCTGCAGACAATATAACTTCTTCAGATTACACTTAAGTGAAATTAACAGAGAATTTACATAATATGGAAATACAAAGATTAAAAGCACTTAATTGAGGACAAAAGCAAAGTTCAGAAAACGAACCTGCTGCAATTTGTGTAAAGCACTTTAATTGGACTTGCTAAAAATATGTTTCCGTGAAGGTTATGTAGATTGAATATTAATCAATATTTCATGTAGTACTCACAGAAATAAATCTGATGTTGATAAATATACACAATGCTGCATTTCACTCAATAACTGCATTTTACTCAATAGAGAAATGCTGTGTGTTGGATCAACTGAAATAATTTACTGCCTATAGCACCACATGAAATATTTACAAGAAAAAAGAGATTATTTTGAGCTCTAACAGCCAATTAATGGTTAAATTAATGCAGCATGACACATCTAAAGAGACCACACTTTAAAGGAATCTCTCAAGGCTCTGCTTGTCAGACTAAAGGAGGGAACATTTATCTATCAAAGAACTGCTAAATGTCGCATCAGCAGGTAATTATTGATTGATTCATCAAGAAGAAATGTGACATGGAAACAATGATTGCCATCACAGGAAAACTGACTAAATATTTCACATATCAATCAGTGCAGAAATGAATTAGTGGCTGCCACATACCATATGATGCTGTATGAAAATTAATAACTCAAATGTGACTCTCCAGTTCTGCAAAATCAGCCATTACTGGCACTGTACGCATTATGATTTTTTTATCTCAGAATTTTCCTTACTTTTACCATGTTTACGGAAGAAGTGCACATTCAAAAACACAAATTGCAGCAAATTATTTAATAAATTCATGCATATTGACGTTTGTTTTGGTTGTAAATACCAACACTACGTGTAATTAAGGAATTATTTAAGGCATGTACACGCAAAAAAAAAAAAAATTATAATTTTGTGAAAACGAAGACCATTAAAATCATAACAAAATCGTGAAAATTACTTTTAAAATATTTGTTACAGCAGTATTAAATTTAATCTTACCACCCCTTGCAATAGCGTTGTTCCAATATTATTATGTATATTATGCACACACTTGACATATGTTCTTTTTAGGTTTGTTACTGGCTGCCTGTAGAAACATAACATGTTAATCACTCCATAGCCACACAAGCCTGATCAACCCGCTACGTTTCTATAGACAGTCAGTAATAAAGATTTCCGTTGTTGAGAGGCCTAATGATCAAGGACAAATATCACACACTATTCCAAATGTATCGTAAAATTTATAACCACTGTACCTTAGGTAAAATTGCAATACAATGTTTATATCATAAGTCCTAGGTTACAATATGTAAATCATGTAAACAGTGCTTGTGGCCGAGGGTAATATTGAAAATTTTCACCCTGATAAAACCATGTCAATTGCAGCAAAGCTGAGGTTACCGATGGTTTTCAAAGAGCAGAAATTTTCATTGTTACCCTCAACTCCATGCACTGTTTGTTTTATCATTTTGAATGTAATAAATTTATTGCAAATATACAACAAAAGCAAAACACTGATGCTGGAGGCAGTTAGGTGAGCATTTACTAGACAGAAAGCTGTAGATAATGAAGTCATAACAGAATGATGCAAAACACAACATCAAGCCTAAACATTTAAATGTATGTCATAAAACAAAAATAAAAAAAACCAAGTCAACAAAAACAGGATGTAAACATCAAGCAGAATCTATATTCTCTTTTTATTTTTCCCGGTCACTGTTAATGTAGTAGTGTGTTTTTATTAATTTATCATAATAAAAACTATCATGCAAATATTTATGTTTAGTGGTCACGTGGTCAAGTTTTAAGGGCTTGTATTTAAGTGTCATTGGTTCTTGTTTCTGAATTTTTTCCAGTAGTTTTACCAGAGAAGTTGAGAGAACAAGTTGACATACACTTTAGTTGCTGACAAAGACATATTTTAGATAAATAGACTTTACAGACTGGACAGTAGGTATTGAATTATTTCTTTATTAACATCTCTGTATAATTAATTTCACTTTGCAAGATGGATGCAAGTTCAAATTAAGGTAAAATTTTGTAACTTATATTAAAGTCAAAGAAGTTGAGAAATTGAGTGGTTTTATACTGATAAATAGATGCGGTCCAAAGATTATGTATTTTTATTAACAAATTTATTTCTGGAACATCCAGATGATATGTAATGCATAATTAGCTAATATATGCACTGGGCTCTGTCCCACAGAGAGGTAATTGAATACATTGCCTATTACATATATATGACATATTAGTTGCAAAGTTCTCATAATGATATATTGTGAGATGTAAGCATAATGTATAAAGATATACTTAGATTATCTAGAGTAATTGATAAAACTCTTAATGTCAAATTATTTCATTATGTGAAATAATAATGCATATTATTATGAAATATTTATGTATGTTTTGTTACTGTTATTGGGATGACACACAAAATATATTTCAAGTGTATATATGGCAAATCTTACACCAATAATATATGGATGAATATAAGCCAGGAGTTCAGTTTTGTACTTGAACAGCAGTAATAACCAACCCTGTTTCACTAATGTTGATTTGATGGCTGCAAACAACTGTTTTAATGTCAATGTTGTCTAGCAATTTACCATGAACCATATGTGCAATCTGCAAATGTCACAAATTTTATATTATCACCTATTGTCCAGTAGTTGTTTCCCTTGTTAGATATTAATGCCTCTGCAGGCATGATTTCAGTTCTCAGAGGGTAACAATATGTTTTTCAACTAAATTACATGAAAGTATAATAAATTTGGTTACTTAATAGTTCCTGGAAGCTCTGCTCCATAAGGCACAGCGCCACCTACTGGTAACACAAAGCGGCCATTGCTGTTTTGAACTTTGTCTTTCAGAAATATTGAAACCTAAAACAGGAAAGAAAATATCATAGAACAGTATAGCAACAGTAGACATAAAACCCGTGGGCCACAAAGCTTACCTGAGTCAGCTTTCTCCTACATAGCTGTGACTCATGACAGCACTATAGTGGCCAAACAAGAAGGTTGCCACTGGACAACTTAATACACTATCATGTTTCAGGAAGACATACCATATTGTAATTATTCTACTGATATCGAAAAGATTTTAAAACATCTTTGGATTTCCACTGTTGGTTGATTCTGGTGCATACATGTGTTCAGATTTTGTAAAGATTTTCATAGATTTTCTTTGTAGATTAAGTACCACTTTTTTATAATGGTGTAACATTTGGCACAATGAAGGTTGAACAAATGAAATACTCAGAAATTAAACTACAAACGGTTTCAACAAATTACACTGGTTCTTGAGAAGAACACAATTTTTTTTTTTTTTAGAAAATTTTTCAATAATACATTCTAATTCAAATCAACATAATTTCCTCTTAATGATGATCCTTGTATATATATTTTATATTGATTTGACAAACTGTATACACTTGTGGTTCTTGAAATGAGAATTTTTAGAAAGAATTTTCCTATCTACTCCAATGTAAAACTTGGCCCAAGAGACTTGGATTCAACAATCTAAAACTTACTTTTCATAAGGAAGTTCCAACGTTTCTGATCTTCTTGTGACGAATGCATTTTTAACAAACCTTGGTATTTTAACTACGTTTAATTCTCTTCAAATGGAGTAATTTAGCTATACATTTCTACCATCGTGAATGACTGTTACTCATTAGGAGGCACTGTTTTGAAATGTTGAAATGAAATTGGCTCCTGTGATTTTTAAAACTTTAACAAGAAATGTTTCAAAGACAGGCCAAAAAACAGACTGACTTATGCAAAACAATATGCCCCCTTTTTTCAAAAGGAAGGAGGGGGGGGGGGGGGGGGAGAGAGAGAGAGAGAGAGAGAGAAGGTGGCAAGAAAAACATGAAACAGTAACAATGACAGATAAAAGAATTTGATCAGAAAATCTCGATTGAGCTTTCTGATCAGGCGAGCTTCAAAAAAGGTTTTTCAAAGACACAAAATTCAAATCTATCTCAAAATATTGATTTCCTGGTTTAATGTAATATAAAGATATTGATCTGAATTTTCTTAAGGAACAAAAATTCTTCTCATCACAGAATGATCAATCCTAGTGAGGAAGTTAATGCATGTTGAAAAAAGACATTAGTTTTGGCAAATAATCATGTGTTAGTAATTTACATTAGACGAACATAAAATGTATGTGTGTTTCCAGTTTCCTGACCCTACCTACATATTAGCTGTCGACCCTAAATATTTTATTGATGATATATAAAAATAAAATAAAAATCTGGAATTTTCAAACCAGATTTTTTTTTCTTTTGTGTTCAAGTTTCTCTGTTTACATTTAAACTACTATCAATCATAAAAATATTTGAAAAGTATTTGTAATGGATATAAACCTGCATTCAAAGCATAAAAAACCAAGATTTCAAATAAAATGTTTAAATTAATCAAATAAAAGGTTTTATCTACCTACCCTACATAATTTTTTGGGGAAGTGAAATAAGAAACACAGAAACATTTTATTTTGGCCTTACTACTATGAAACTGGAATATTTTGATTTTATTCTTTCAAATTTCTTTCTTTAAAATAAAATTAAAGTCTGTAGTTGTATTCATCCTAAAATTTTAAACACTGTTTGGTATACAGTGGAACAATATCAGATGTTCAGACAGTACCAGTCACAGGATACACATTATTTTTCTTGAGAAGGGAATTTTTTAAATGTTATTTTGCCTCATTTATTTGGAAATTTGCATTCTGGATTTGAAAGGTTTTATTTTTCAACAACTTGCATTTTTCCATTTTATTTTGGTTCATTTTAAATGATAAAAAAAAAAAAAAAAAAAAAAAAAAAAATATTACTAATACCTCCCATTTCGACTTTAGATGATTATTATTTTTGTGACCTTTCAATTTATATAATGTTCGTTTTTATATTGCCCTTGTTTTACATGTTAAGCGCTTTAGAGTAATTATATAATTAGATAAGGCACTATATAAAAATAGTATAATAATAAAAATAATAATAATAATTTTACACGACAATAATTTTTCTTTTCTTTTTTTCTTTTTTTTTGTTTTGCCTGTCAACTCTAGTCAGCTTTCCTAAGCTGGGTGTTAAATGCTCTAAAAATGGTACTGGCCTGGCTGTCTGTTTTAAAAGATGGATCTCCCGGTGACCTGTTATCAGTGACTCAATGTGATGTTAATTACCAGTTATTATCAAAACTAGTGCACTAAACTTATCTGACATATAACGTTGTACTGCACTAAAATAGTTTTCCACATCAAAAGCTTAAAAGGTTAAGTGATATTGACAAAATATCTATAGTTAGAGTCGTTAACATCGATAATATTGGTTTACGTACTGTTCATAAACCTGACTCTGGAGTTTCGTAATGGTCATTCTCTATGTACAGTATTTTACATACAGATCGCTATTTCAACTTCAATCTATAATTTGTTGACATTATTTAATCTCATTCAATTAATAACTTGAATCAAATTTTGTGATTTCACTTGGGATTATAAGTGTACGTACATTCAACATGGATGAGCATACAGCTTGAAGCAATATTTTATTGACAACTTGCTTGTAGAAAGAAATGTGATGGCTTTGCAACTGGTTTGGGGGAACGAGGAGGGTGCAGTCATTTAGAAATTACCTTGGACAATTACTTAAACAGCCATTAAAATGTAATGACATCCAAGGTCGGTCATCATATGCTCTTAGTAGGGTTAGTAGTATTTATTTTACATGAACAAGTGTTACATAGTAATGCTTATAGGATTTAATACCATCAAACATATCAGTGCCGAATTTTCTTTATATCAAAATCAGAAATATTTTATTAAAGTGTTACATACTAATACACGTCAACACACAATCCATATATATAAAACAATGTTTATAGTCACTGGTATGAAAGGCCATATATAAACGTTACAGTGAAAATTTAAGGCTATATTCAGATATCCAGACAATTCACTTGCCCAGACAATTTTGACTGGGAACCAAATTGGCCTGATAAATGACACTCCACAGTTTTTAATTCATTAAACAGAATGTAAATAAATTTCAGGAACAATAATTTTTTATCAAAAACAACTTTGTAACGCACCGACATCATGCAAACAGTGTCTTCAGAATAAAAATTGAACAAATAAATGAAAAACAAACATTTTTTCTTTTACATTTTGTTTTCCAGCTTTTTACCTGGAGTACAAAAGCGAGCCTGTACATCTGTGAATCAATGAATTGATTTGTGACATCAAACACAATAAAATTCCAGCTTCCTCAGTTTAATGAATTTATCCAAAAAAAAATTTTCAATCAATTTCAAACCTTATATTCATAATTATCTTTGTATCAGAAATAATTTGTCTTGGAAATAAATAATTCAAATTTTCTTTATGCCATACTTTTTTAAGTACTTTGATAAAAATCCTTTTGAAAGAGTCAGACAGAGATGAAAGAACAAACTTACCCTAATATGCATATCCTGAAAAAAATTCAGAAGAGTCTGTCGTATAAGCTGGAACTCGCCCATAGAGAGGGACCCAAAGGTCTGAAAAACGAAAATAAAAAAAAATTCAGAAGAGTCTGTTGTATAAGCTGGAACTCGCCCATAGAGAGGGACCCAAGGTCTGAAAAATGAAAAGAAAAAAATTATTAAAAATCACTGCAAGATTCTGCAAGAGCTTTGAGATACAATTTGATATATCTCGCTGTGACCTTCTTTACGAATCTGTAGACATCCAATAAAATCAATTGTGAGGTGACATATTAATTTACAGAGTGATGTAGAGTCTTCATTTCGTGGTTTATCAATCAGTACATGTATTTACTAACAGTTCATAATCCACTTTATCTAGTTCATGGGAGGATCTGAATTTGTAGGTTTGTCCATTTCAGGTACACAACAAAACATTTTACAGTATACACTAAAAACTTGAAACAAGCCAGAGATGGTTTTCAGTATAAATAAAGCAGCTAACATACAAAATATTTTCAGATTATAGCTAAATTTCAGAACAAAAACACAACAGACGGGTATGAATACTGAATAAAATTATAGACATAATGCCCTCAAGGAAATTTTGATTACCTTTTTTCATCATGGCTGCAGAAACTAATTGCAGATTTGTTGAACCAGATTTAGACATATAAGCTTTTAACTGACAATGAATGTTTAGTTAATGTAACAAAAATGTATGACTTAATGGCAAGTTAACTGCCAGTTAAACATAACTAATAACTGTGCGACTAAGTTCAGTGGACCCTTCTCACAAAAAATCTTATGATTAAGATGAAAATTTTAAAACACCGTCATTTCTTTATAATTATTCACTCATATATTTCTGACTGAGAAAAACTAAATCTATACATAAGTGATAAAAGTGGCATTCTTACTCAGGGCATAGTTGACTCAGTTGAGTATAAGACAGAGACAAAAATTTTTATCTTAGTCGTAAGATTTTTTGTGAAAATGGCCACTGGCCTTTAGTTTGGAAACCTAAACTCACCATTGGAATCAATAAGCAACTTCTACAACCGTAAATGTCAGGTTCCTAAATCAATGAATTTGCTAGCTTATTTTCAAGATTGGCTAATATTTGGGCATTATATCTCTGCTAGAAGTGAACTTTGAGAGTGGCTTCTTGTCAAGACAGGCTTTTATCCAGTTTTTTGGAATGTGTGCAAACTGTGCTCTACACTGTACCTCTATAAGTAGCCTGTAGACGTGGTCCACCTGCTGTTTGATGTTTGGCTGACCTTCAACAAAGGCACGAATAGCATCCATGTGATTCAAGGTGATCAGAATGATTTCTTTTGGCCTCAGACACAGTGACACCTGATACTTGAAAGCCATTGTCATTAAGTCATATAGCTACAATAGAAAAGGATTACTGCTCTAAAAAGTAACAAAAGTTTTAAAAATGTCACAATTGTTTTTTTTGTATCTAGACCTTTACAATATGTAATATTCATAGAATAATATAAGGTTGACTAGATATTGTGATAACAAGCATCACAGAACAGCACTGTTTTGTAGCACCATTTGCTAAGTTCAACGTCCATAGCTATTTCCACAAAAGGTTAGCAAAGCCCAGACTCAGTCTTGATCTGTAAGACTGTAACCCATTGATATAACTTTATGAAGAAAATTTCAATCAATAGCTGCACTGGGAAAAGCAACACAGTCCATTAAACTCAATGCACACATGCACAGGCTTATCACTACTGGACTCCCACCTATAGACAGGGCCCCAATACCTGTAATATGATTGATTGACTATCTAGTGTTTAACGTCCCGCTTGAGAATCTTTCACTCATATAGAGACATCACCCTTGCCAGTGAAGGGTTGCAAAATTTAGGCCTGTGCTCAGCACTTTTGGCCTTTGAGCAAGGAGGAATATTTAATGTGCCACACCTGCTGTGACACAGGACCTCGGTTTATGCGGTCTCATCTGAAGGACCACCCCATTTAGTTGCCTCTTATGACAAGTAAGGGGTACTGAGGATCTATTCTATCAACCCGGATTTCCATAGGGCAATAATATATGCTCTTTCTCATATTGGTGGAGTGAATTGCATAGCAGTAAGTTTCGGTTTAGTGCCAAAAAAAAAAAAAACCAAAACAAACAAACAAACAAAAAAAAAAAAACACCCCAATAAATAAACCAATAGTTACTGTGAGTATTCGTTCTTTAAATTCAAATCATGGTTAACTCCACTCATCAAGTGCAAAATGCACGATAAAAAATTCTGCAGTTATTTCATTCTTTGATACTGACAATGAATGTGTTTATTCTAAGTGAATTTAATTTACACAGAATTTCTTTAAATTTCCTATGTAAATAAAAAAGGAAAAAAAAAAAATAAAATTCAAATTTACAGTTTTTGAATCCACAACCTGGCTGGAGCTGGACATAAAATGGCCTCTAACATGATGTGCGACTGAATCAGCACTGAACAAAGCATGTCACAGTCAGAGTAATAACAGAACTGAATGTAAAAACACACCTTTGCTGGATTCATTGCATTTCAAGTGACTTTACGATAACATGTAATAACAGTTTCAAAGAGAAAAATAATGTTACAGCAATAACATAAATTAACAGAATTTCTGAACAGAGGACGGAGAGCTTGAAATTGATTTCTACTGTATTAGGCTTCTGTCTGTTGATGAAATCCAACCTAGCTATATTGAACAAGCTGAATACTTCAGATGTAAAGATTACTTTACCGGCAATGAACCGATAAACATTATTGTTATTAATCTTTATGAACAGCAATTTCATCATACTACACAGTAGTAGAAACTAATCAAGTACACTTGCAAACTGAATCCCTTATAAAATCAATGCATGATTAATATTTAGCATCAAAATAATGGTATACAACGGCCTGGAAACACGCATTAATGCTCAAGTATTGTACACAACTTCTATTAGAGTAGATTACAGATCATGTACTTATTGGCCTCTACGTTAATTCTAGAAGAACATAATGCCTTGCAATGGTCTAATGTTTTTCAAGCAACAGAAGTGAGTACATTTTAAACAATGTCATTTATTGTACTATTTAATGAATTCATTCAAAAATTGCTGAAAATATAATTTTGCTAACAAAATGTTGTGGAATTCAAAGGAAAATTAGGACTGTCTTCATACCAATCAGAAATGATTACATACCACTGAAAGAGCAAACATTCTCTTTCCCCACTCAGTCTCTTTTCCCCTCAGTCTCTTTCCTCACTCATTCTCTTTTCCCCTCAGTCTCTTTGCCCCTCAGTCTCTTTTCCCCTCAGTCTCCTTTTCCTTCAGTCTTTTTTCCCACTAACTCTCTTTTCCCCTCAGTGATTGTCACATAGAGTGACACTGAGAGCCATTGTAAACAATTACTAACAAACTTGCATGTACAAAATTCATTGGCAGACAAGAAAATGCCTTACCTTGTCCATGCTTGGAGCATTAAGTCTCATGATGGAAGCATGAGCTAGTCTATCAAACACTGTCCTCATGGCTTTCTTGGAATACAAGGGCTGAGGCTTAAATAATTCCTCCATAAATCTTTTGTGGAACATTGTAGATATGATATCATGAAGAACTGCAAAGGCAATAAAGTAAAATTTGCATGACTGAATACATCTTGAAATTTGAGTCATTTAACTTATGTGGAATTGATTTCTGTATACATGACACTCGGATGTCCTGTTTTGCAAACTGTAAATTCCAAAAGAGGGTTTGAATTCACAATAACAGCAAGCACCTGCAAGGTTTTATACAAACATCATTTCAAAATCGGAAAACATCTGTCTCCTTTTCCTTTACTTTAATGGACTTGCTTCAGAGGGTCATTTTATATACGAGATGAAATCCTTGAATAGCATTACTACTACAAGTATAACATACAACCTGTTTCTACCTGGATTAGTACAACAGTGCTTTTACATGTACTTGCCTGGTTATATAAACTATACAGTTAAATTTAGTACATACTTTACATTTAATGATGCTGCACTTTGTGAAGTTATTCTGGTAAGCTGGTACTTGAAAGTGACCACATATTTTGTTATGATACTGAGACAATATTTAAACTGATTGACTTTACACAATGTAAATCAATTCAAATATGCTTATAATATAGGAACGCTACCTTAAGCAGAGTATTCCTAAGAATGAATACAGTTTTCAACCGCATGTTTTTTAGATTGAGTTGTCTAATTGTGACACTTTTGTAATCTTGTTAAACTATGTTTTCACAAATGACAAAAACAAAGTTGACAACAGACTATTGTCTGAGTTTATGTGGAAAAACAGTTCAACAGACTATTGTCTAAATTTATGTGAAAAAACAAGACAACAAATTATTTTTCAAATATTATCCTTTCCTGTAAAGCACAGTAAGACTTTATTTATTTTTGTAAAGTGTATTAAGATCTTTTCTTTTACTGTTATTTGAATAATAAATGTGTTTAAAATCAACAATTATTTATGAAAAGTTCATTCATTAAATTTGAGCTAGTCCTTTTCATACCCACTGGTCCAAAGGCAAAAGTTCTCAATTAACCAGTAAAAATTTAAGATGATAACCCAAGTGAACAGTGAAAAAATATAAATTATTTCTAGCCATGCTATCATGCAAACTCCTGAACTCTGAAATTTGATTATCTCAAAATTAAATATGTTACAGGTAAATAATGATCTGAAATCAGTTTGGTCATTATCTTCTATTAATTTGATTACCCCAAAAGTTAAATATGTTACAGATAAATAATGATCTGAAATCAGTTTGGTCATTATTTGATTATCTCAAAAGTTAAATATGTTACAGGTAAATAATGATCTGAAATCAGTTTGGTCATTATTCTCCTATTAAAGACATTCATTACCACCTATTCAGGACCTGAGTTTGCAACTTTGTAATGCTGAGATTTGATGGCTCATTGATTGAATGTTGACAAACATGTTAAATGCCCTACAGAACCGGTGAAAGAATCGAGACACCGCTTATTCCAATAAAGTGGTTCTGTGCATATTACTGCATACATATATTGTCTCTCTTTTGGATTTCTTCCCCTCTCTATATAAAATGTACTTAATGGGACACAAAATTGGAAATGAAGCAAATTTACTTACTCTCTTGGAAATATTTGCACCCCCAGTTAAAATTTTTCTACAATGCATCTCGGCAAAATTAAAACGAAACGAAGATTTCCTCCTTAGCAAATCTTTATTGGACAGTATTAAAAAGACTGTAAGTAAATATAGTCCTAATCTCCGTTTCACAAACATCCTCTTAATAGAAAAACTTATATCACAAATCATTTTGAATTAACACAGTGGCTTGCATAGATGCAAAGTCTCAAAAAATAAATAAATAAAATAAAATAAGAAATAAAAAAACAAAAAACAAAAGAAACTTTAAAAGCATGACATGATAAAATTTCTCAAGACAGGTAGACCTACATAAACTATTCGTACCACTCACCTTTTCTTGATTTTTCATTAGGAATGTTTTGAGCCCTCAGTCTTTGATCTAAAATATAAATCATTTCACCACCGAGGTTAATGAATAAAAGCGGCAAAGTTTTGTACGACATATTGCTGGCTTCGTTTGAAATCGATCTGTCGGATCTCGTTGAAGAGCTTCACGTTGTTATAAGGTGAAGGTCATTGTCAGGTGCCCTTTGGAACACCTCGGGCAAAATAAAATCAAACATGGAAGCGCTTTCACTTTCGCTTGAACCTGCCGTTTTTCTGTCTGTATTATTTGTCATTTTGTCAATCATTTACTACGTTTTACAAAGGAAGAGATTGCAAAATAACAAATATCCACCATCTTATAAAGGCTGGGTCCCGTGGATAGGATGTGCTTTCGAGTTCGGGGTGGCTCCTCTTGGTTTTATTGATAAGAAGAGGAGGGAGGTTTGTTCATAATGACATACCCACTGCTCGGTCCAAGAAAACATAACTATTAGAAAAACGATTCGTTCCAGTTATATCTCACAATTATAATATTCCGGCTGGCTATTTAAAACTTCTTTGATCTGGTTTACAACATCTGCACAAAAAATTGCGTTTCAGGGGAGGTAACTCGTATGTCACCCTTTTAGCTTAGTAACGCGCAAACAGTAAACTACGATAAAAGACTATAAATCATTCACTCTCCAATTTGTATTATTTGAATGACGGTTTAATATGTCATTAGAATATACGTTTGAATGCATATATATCAGCCAGTGAACCTGAACACAGTTGACTTTGAACCTATCAAATCACTACGAGTGATTTGAAAAGAAAAGAAAAAAATAATGAAAAGGAAAGAAGGAATTTACAAAAGAAAATAAACTGTATAAATTACTCATAATTGTCAGTACGATAACATATAAAAATAGTGATCTCTGCATGTTTCAATATACTGTCAATGGATTAGTTACACTTTGTATTTATTTCACTTCACACATGTATTATACTTGATTATCTGCTTGGATCAGTCAGAGTAGACCTTCCAGTGCAGCTTGTATATAAGCACCCACCAACCCAAAGTTTATTCTTTCCACAAAAGCTGATCACGATTATGTACAAAACATTCAGAAATAGATCAAATCTTCAAATCTTATCGTTCGTGAAAACTGTCATTTTATATTTTAACAGCTAGGTCCTGTATTTACATTCCATGTGGCGGGCGAGAGACTAACATTCCTGACAGAAGCTGAGGACTTCCACCATTTCTTTCAGTCATCAAATGTGGATTTCCAGAAAGCCGTGCAGGATCCAGTGCAGAATGTTGGTAGGTACTGGTGGTGGATCTAAATGTTGGTAGGTACTGGTGGTGGATCTAAATGTATATAGGTACTGGTGGTGGATCTAGATATTGGTAGGTACTGGTGGTGGATCTAAATGTTGGTAGGTACTTATAGGTAAGAAAAAGACTGAATTTCAGGGTCACTGCATTTTCATAAGTAAAATGCTACAAATACATGTACATTTGCATTTATGTGTGGAATCAATATATCTTTGAAGACATTGCAGAGATTACTAAAGCACATGAATTTAAATTTTTAAATTTTGTTAGCTATTACTAGTATTTTAATAATTTTGTAGCCTCCGTTAGTGAAGAGTCTTTCATGCAGAACCACACAAAAATTCATGACATGTTAAAGGGACGACTAGCCTCTTCACGGCTGAATGAAGTTACTCCCCACCTTCTTCAACAGTTTAAGGAGAGAATACATGCTGTATTCGGCTCAGAAGGTGTATATTCATAATCAATTCATAGAATTAAAAATCCAGATTTGGCTCATTTTCATCTGAAATGTTAATTTAATGAACTTGTTAGTTGTTGGGAATACTTTGTATGTATTTATCATTTCAATTTTCAGGAGAAGGTGAATTTTTCAACTTAGTCAGAAAGACTATGTATGCTGGCGTCATAAATAACTTGTTTGGTGACAAAGTACTTCCAACTGATGATCCAGAGGTAAGATCTATTTATATCCCGCTATAACCAGAGGAATTATCATACTCCTCACAATGAAGTGTCAGGTGGGGGGGGGGGGGGGCAAAAGAGGGGAAAGGGGGTGGGGTGGTTACTAAAATCACCATGTCCATCTGTCAGTGCACCAGCAGCACAGAGTTTAAAACCTGACTGGAGATAATCCCTTGTAGGGTGTGAACAAATTTTGCTGACAAATGACACATCTATGAATTCATTATCCAATCCTAGTTCTGGAAGCAGTATCTGACCTACATTTTATGCTTCAGTGGTCATGGTTCTACCTGGTGTGCTGCTCATTCCTAGAAAATTTCAGGATGTACATGTGGTCATATTTTCACAAAGTGATTATACTTAGAAAAAGTCATGGTTACAGGAATTGAATCAGAAGGTATTTGTGCAGGAATGCTTGCATCATTTTCAGTCTTAATGCTCAACACCTTGTCAGGAAATTGGTCCTATAAAACTTTTACTTTTGGAAGGTCGGTGGTCTCTTGGTGGGTACATTGTATGTGGATTCTCTCTTCCACCAATAAAAAACGGCACCACCAGATAACTGACAAATTGTTGAGTGTGGTGGAAAACAACAATCAATCAGCCTACATTAATGTGTTTCCTGTTAGTTTCTTCCTATACATTTGATACCCTATTATTTTCCTGTTGACCATCAACATTATTTGGAGTGATCGCCCTTTCCTCTAATGAGATGTAAATATTGATCTGTTTTGAAGAAAACTGGACAGTCAGCTTAATAATTATTATAATATTACATTTTTCTTACACTATGTCAAAATAGTCGTCAGGATTTTGACCAATAATGCACTTCCCTTCAGGTCATGTAAAGATGTAACATTATTATGTAGTTAAATTTCTGTACATATATTTACTACTCATGTCTGGTGTGTGAAATAATTATTAGTGTTTTGTTTCAGGAGTTTGAGAAGCTGTGTAAACATTTCATTATCTTTGATGAACAATTTGAGTACGGAGCAAGACTTCCTTCAATGTTTATCAGGTATTTCGTAATCGTAGTTTCTACTGCAAATGTGGAAAAATACATGAATGTTTTTGTTTGTTTGTTTGTTTTTTTTTTACAATGAATATGCAATTACAAGAATTTTCATGTAAATTACTTTATGCTTACTATTCTCATAGATAAGCAGTTAATAAATTTATTAATTAAAGATAATGATATTGAATAATTTTAAATCACAGTTTGCAAAGAAAATTTGTTCTATTTCCATAATGACTCAGTTTATTATCTGAAGATGCTTACATTCTGTAATCAAATCCTGTGTATGGTTTGCAACAACACGTGGACATACCCACCTTCACTGTAAGAACAGCTGCAATGTCCCTGTGTTTATTTAGCATGTGACTGTAGAGGATAAATATATTCTTACCTATATGAAAAAAAAATTGTATTCCAACCCTGCAATGGTTGTCAACTTGCACCCCAATCCCTTTGGGAGATTAACACACACACCCAAAATTCTGTTTCTTTCATGTCATGACTTCTCACATAACCTTACACAAACTGAGATTTCTTACCCACTTTTTGAGCAAACTAAGAACCCACTATCAGGTTGTTAAAGGTTGGCAGTTAAGGCCCGGCAGTACTCCCCTGGCAGTCCTCTGATTCTTTATTTTTAGAACTTGAATGTTACACAGTGTACAGGCTGTCAATTAGCATTGTCACAATTATTGTCCTTTACCCACAGGTGCTTTCCACTAATACTCTCCATCATCACATGTTTGGACTCAAACTCGTGGCTTGCAACAATGTGTCACAATGAAATGTCAAGATATGGTACATTTCTTCTAAGAATTTATTTCTGCATGTACAGTAGCTAGACCATTAAAATTGCTATTGAACTATGTATCACAGAAATATGTAATTTGATTTGCAGTATAATATACAATATATTGCATGAGTGGTCAGGGCATTAAGAGCTTCATACAATCATCACCGTCATACAATAAATCTGCAACCTAATTTTGTTGATTTCCTTCAAACTATCATTTTTCAAAATGCCTGCATATATGATGATAATATGCACCCAGTACAATATACTTGATTAGTTAGTTATTATTTGGAACTGCTTGTTGATTTGATTTCTGCTGTGTCTATTTGCATATATATTGTGTATTTATATCAGGGACTGGTCAACTGCAAAGCAGTATCTCCTTACAAAGTTCAAAGGAGTAGTGTCAAAGCTGGAGAATCAAGACACACCTAAGTATCAGGTACTACACACCTAACACTCTGATACAGAGAGTCACAAACACCCAAGTATCAGGTAATACACACCTAACACTCTGATACAGAGAGTCACAAACACCCAAGTATCAGGTAATACACACCTAACACTCTGATACAGAGAGTCACAAACACACATGCATCAGGTGATACACACCTAACACTCTGATACAGAGAGTCACTATCACACAAGTATCAGGTAATACACACCTAACACTCTGATACAGAGAGTCACAAACACACAAGTATCAAGTACTACACACCTAACACTCTGATACAGAGAGTCACAAACACACATGTATCAGGTGATACACACCTAACACTCTGATACAGAGAGTCACAAACACACAAGTATCAGGTGATACACACCTAACACTCTGATACAGAGAGTCACTATCACACAAGTATCAGGTAATACACACCTAACACTCTGATACAGAGAGTCACAAACACACAAGTATCAGGTGATACACACCTAACACTCTGATACAGAGAGTCACAAACACCCAAGTATCAGGTAATACACACCTAACACACTGATACAGAGAGTCACAAACACACAAGTATCATGTGATACACACCTAACACTCTGATACAGAGAGTCACAAACACACAAGTATCAGGTAATACACACCTAACACTCTGATACAGAGAGTCACAAACACACATGTATCAGGTGATACACACCTAACACTCTGATACAGAGAGTCACAAACACACAAGTATCAGGTGATACACACCTAACACTCTGATACAGAGAGTCACAAACACCCAAGTATCAGGTACTACACACCTAACACTCTGATACAGAGAGTCACAAACACCCAAGTATCAGGTGATACACACCTAACACTCTGATACAGAGAGTCACAAACACACATGTATCAGGTAATACACACCTAACACTCTGATACAGAGAGTCACAAACACACAAGTATCAGGTACTACACACCTAACACTCTGATACAGAGAGTCACAAACACCTAAGTATCAGGTACTACACACCTAACACTCTGATACAGAGAGTCACAAACACCCAAGTATCAGGTACTACACACCTAACACTCTGATACAGAGAGTCACAAACACACAAGTATCAAGTACTACACACCTAACACTCTGATACAGAGAGTCACAAACACCCAAGTATCAGGTACTACACACCTAACACTCTGATACAGAGAGTCACTAACACACAAGTATCAGGTAATACACACACAACACTCTGATACAGAGAGTCACAAACACCCAAGTATCAGGTACTACACACCTAACACTCTGATACAGAGAGTCACAAACACCTAAGTATCAGGTAATTCACACCTAACACTCTGATACAGAGAGTCACAAACACCCAAGTATCAGGTACTACACACCTAACACTCTGATACAGAGAGTCACCAACACACAAGTATCAGGTACTACACACCTAACACTCTGATACAGAGAGTCACCAACACACAAGTATCAGGTACTACACACCTAACACTCTGATACAGAGAGTCACAAACACACAAGTATCATGTGATACACACCTAACACTCTCATACAGAGAGTCACAAACACACATGTATCAGGTACTACACACCTAACACTCTGATACAGAGAGTCACTATCACACAAGTATCAGGTACTACACACCTAACACTCTGATACAGAGAGTCACAAACACACAAGTATCAGGTGATACACACCTAACACTCTGATACAGAGAGTCACAAACACCCAAGTATCAGGTGATACACACCTAACACTCTGATACAGAGAGTCACAAACACACATGTATCAGGTAATACACACCTAACACTCTGATACAGAGAGTCACAAACACACAAGTATCAGGTACTACACACCTAACACTCTGATACAGAGAGTCACAAACACCTAAGTATCAGGTACTACACACCTAACACTCTGATACAGAGAGTCACAAACACCCAAGTATCAGGTACTACACACCTAACACTCTGATACAGAGAGTCACAAACACACAAGTATCAAGTACTACACACCTAACACTCTGATACAGAGAGTCACAAACACCCAAGTATCAGGTACTACACACCTAACACTCTGATACAGAGAGTCACTAACACACAAGTATCAGGTAATACACACACAACACTCTGATACAGAGAGTCACAAACACCCAAGTATCAGGTACTACACACCTAACACTCCGATACAGAGAGTCACAAACACCTAAGTATCAGGTAATTCACACCTAACACTCTGATACAGAGAGTCACAAACACCCAAGTATCAGGTACTACACACCTAACACTCTGATACAGAGAGTCACCAACACACAAGTATCAGGTACTACACACCTAACACTCTGATACAGAGAGTCACCAACACACAAGTATCAGGTACTACACACCTAACACTCTGATACAGAGAGTCACAAACACACAAGTATCATGTGATACACACCTAACACTCTCATACAGAGAGTCACAAACACACATGTATCAGGTACTACACACCTAACACTCTGATACAGAGAGTCACTATCACACAAGTATCAGGTACTACACACCTAACACTCTGATACAGAGAGTCACAAACACACAAGTATCAGGTACTACACACCTAACACTCTGATACAGAGAGTCACTAACACACAAGTATCATGTGATACACACCTAACACTCTGATACAGAGAGTCACAAACACACATGTATCAGGTACTACACACCTAACACTCTGATACAGAGAGTCACTATCACACAAGTATCAGGTAATACACACCTAACACTCTGATACAGAGAGTCACTATCACACATGTATCAGGTACTACACACCTAACACTCTGATACAGAGAGTCACAAACACACAAGTATCAGGTGATACACACCTAACACTCTGATACAGAGAGTCACAAACACACAAGTATCAAGTACTACACACCTAACACTCTGATACAGAGAGTCACAAACACCTAAGTATCAGGTACTACACACCTAACACTCTGATACAGAGAGTCACCAACACACAAGTATCAGGTACTACACACCTAACACTCTGATACAGAGAGTCACAAACACACAAGTATCAGGTAATATACACAAACAGGATTGTTTAGATTGAAAAATTTTTTCACAGAGTGTTGATCCTTGAGATCCGCACTATTCAGTATCACATGTAAGAAATAAACATTGAATTATCTAACGGTACATTTGTTGTGATGTGGAGAAAGTTCTCACTTCAGATATATCTCTTTCCATTCAATCGTCTTTCACTGGGTTGATCTAATTATGATGTCTAGGCTTATTTTTATAGGAGACTTGTGAGTCATGCTGTGTAGTTATATTAAGGTTGGAGAATTTATTGTACAATGTTGTCCCTGAAATCAAAAATTGGAGAAAATATTTGTTTCATTCTGTCTCTTTGTCTGTCTTTCTGTTTGCTTGCAACTTTAACAGTGTTAATTTTCAATTAAACTCAATGAAGACTCCATACATCATAAACTGAAATGTCAAGGTCATTTTTATATAATTTCTGAAAGGTCAAGCTATTCATGAAGGTCAAATCCATATAACTACTTAATGTTAAGATTATTCATGAAGTGTAAGTTTAAATCGCCATAACTAAACATGGCCATTTTTGAGGATGGGTGTTCCATTTCACAAACACATCATGTTGTCACTGAAATTTGACTTAACTCACTCTGAAGTTGGAATCATCAGGAAAGGAAAAAAAATATTTGTCTCAGGATACTGCACCAGTTTCTGAGCTGTTGCTTCACACACTGGTAAACATAAGCACTCTTCAGAATTTGGTGAAGAAATTATCTTAACATGGTACTAATACATCACCTATCTGTAATTCTTGTACCAGTAATCTGGAGGAGGAAATGGGTCTGGACACACACACACACACACACACACACACACACACACACACACACACACACACACACACACACACACACACATATATATATATATATATACAATGGTGAAAAAACCGTAATGTTTCAGTCATAAATAACTAATTTTGAACACCCCACCCTGTAAAATCATTGCTAGGAATTGAAATTCTCCTCACAAAATATTTCAGGATCTGTTCATAAACTAATACTGAGCACATAATAAAAGATTCAGAATGGGTTTTTTTTCAGACAGTTCTTCAGACATTATTTACTATAACAGACAGACCTCATGCTCCAAATTATGCTTTGCTGCTTCTCTGGGCCTCCCTGGCCAATGCTGTTCCTGTGAGTTAAATTTTTATAGGACTGCTCTTCGAAGTATAATAATGTGATAAGCTATTTTTAATTGATAATGTGATAATTAATTTTTAATTAATTGACGGATTTGTTTTGTAGCTGACTTTTTGGACACTGTGCCTAATTCTTAATGATAAGGCAGTTTTACAGAAGCTTCAATCACAGATAGAGAACACACTGGGAAATATTCCAGGTAATGTAGACTTCTACAGGTAACAGACTTCTTCAGGTAACATAGATTTCTACAGGTAACATAGATTTCTATAGGTAACATAGACTTCTACAGATAACATAGTCTTCTACAGGTAACATAGATTTCTACAGGTAACATAAATTTGTACAGGTAACATACACTTCTACAGGTAACAAAGACTTCTACAGATAACACAGACTTCTATAGGTAACATATTGAATTTACTTTATATATAAAACTTATGTTTACATATATTATTTCTTTGTAAACACATTAACATATGAACTGTGTGGTTCTTGGTAATAAACAATACAAACAGGTATCGTAGAGATCCAAAGGTAACATAGACTTGTATAGGTAAAAAATACTTCTACAGGTAATGTAGACTTCTACAGGTAAAATAGACTTCTACAGATAATGTAGCTTCAACAGGTAACTCAGAGGTCTGAAGGTAACAGACTTTTCCAGGTAACATAGACTTCTACAGGTGTATTGTATATCGTATATTAAGGCAATTAAACATAATATGGATTATGACTTTAAAATAAATTGTAAAAGGGAATCAATGGAACTGTACAGGTGTACAAGGTGCAATGAACTGTTAAAAGTTTTGTTCATGTACATTCGTATTAGTACTGATGTACTGATTTACAAGTACGTTCTCTATTTGATGTCAATCTCCTGTAACAAATAAGACTACCATACTCCATTATCTTGTATACCAATATTCTAACATACTGTGGTATTTTGTTGATATCTTTTATTAATGTGAGTTATCTCCAGTTATGCTGAAAGGCTATCTGTCTTGTAAGAACAGATCTTGAAGGCACGTTAGATTAAATCGAAAGCACTAGGTCACCCAAAGACAGCTTGTCTTTCACACATTCAGAAATGATATCCTATGAAATAGCTGTTAAAAAAGTTTCCAAACTTTTGAAATGTCAGCTGAGATTAGAAAACCTTTCCCAGACCCAAGAAGTAGATGTTTTGTGGAATGATTCAATGATTATTGAGATGAAAACAGAAAAAACAGAAAAACAAATCCAGGTATTCACATCAGTGCTGTTTATTAGTAGAGGGGAAAGATAATAAAGAATGTAAATTGGGAGTGTTTGCCAAACAAATTTAAGCTTACAATGAATTAGATTTTGCAATTTGAAATATATCTAAGACTTGTTGGGGTGATTTTTAGCTCACCTGGACAAAATTGATGTGAGTTTATCCAACAGAAGTGGAACCCATGTTCAAGTATTATTTTAGACTCAATCCACTTTCCAAGTTATGTTTTTTTTTATATTCCCAATAGCAAACTTGTTTAGAAGTCACTCAGAATGTGTGTTCTGCTAATCCAGCATTAAGCGATTGACATTGAACCATAATATCTGGATTCTGACCAATTTCCAGTAAAATGGGTGGCCTGAGTCATGTTTTCTATTGTCCATAACCATACATCATGTGTTAACATCTGAACATTGCCTACTCTTTTGCAGATAACTACTTGATCATATTTATTTCATATATGTGGTAAGGGTGACAATAAATTTTCATATTGGCCCATGAGAGCTGTAGGGCAGAGTCAAAAAGCTGTAAAAATGACAGTTTTTTGAAAATGATCTTTTCTTCATGACATCAAGCAGCCAGTTTGAATACCTAGTAATAGGCGTGTCAAATAAAGTTATGACATCCATGGTCTCTGGTCAGGGGTTTGTGCAAGTTCAATGACTCGTACAGTATAATGCATGAAATCTCTGGAAATAAATTTACTCCTGAACATCTAGTACATAAATTGGGCGCATAGTTAGAATGAACTTGTGAGCTTCTAACAAGATTGTGATATTCATGACCCCTGGATCAAGGATTCTTGTGTTTGGGTTCGACTCTATGCTTCATATAATGAAAGTGTATTGTCTTTAAAAATCTTCTTGATGAACAGAAATGAAATCTTTAAATTCCTACCCTGGACTCCTGAACATCAAACTGTCAAACTGAGTACATAGCTATAATACCCATGAATGTGTTAAAATGCTGTCAAATTCATGACCATTAGGCAGGGGGCTTTAGTGCAAGGGTCCGATTCTGATACATGACTTATATAGTATAATACATAAAATCTTGGAGAAAAATATTTTTAGTTCTAATTAGTATCTATATACTACGTCTCCCTCAATAATGACAATTATCAAACCACATTTTATCAGTTCAGATTTTAAAAATTACAATATTTCTGAATTTTGGCCATTTCATTTCAATTACCCTTCAAACTATATTTGTTTAATCTATTTTGTTTCTAATATTGACTGTTTCGTGAAGTTTTAGCTGTATATTTAAAAAATATTTACAACAAATAATGGTTTTAATTTTCATAAACATTATTTGGAATGTCTACCTGCATATTTGATTAGATATTTATATAAGTCTCTTATTTACAAACAAATTTATTATTCTGGAAAATATACTCCCAAAAATTCATATAGAACAAGCATTCTGAGATAATTCAGGCAAAAGTAGGTCAAGTGTAATGAAACTCAAACTTGATCTATAACTATCCAAAGCCACATATAAAATTTCAACTGAATGTCTTCATCCAATGCAGATAAAAGTTCAGAAAACTGATTCTTGAAATTGCTTAAGGGCATAATTCAGTCAAAAGTAGGTCAAGAGAAACGAAATTCAAACTAAACCTTTAACGATCCAAGACAAATCCATATATAAAATTTCAGTTGAATATCCTCATTCAATGCAGAGAAAAGTTTGGAAAACTGATTTGGAATGACAGACGGACAGCACAATGAAAGGACGGACAGACCGAGGGTAAACTAATAATCCCCTTAGGCAAGGTCGGTAATGGGCCAATAATTGAGAACCAGTAAATTCTTTCAATAGTGAAATCATATCTCATACGGGATGCTTTAATGAGCCATTAGATAAAAGTTTGTTGTATAGAACCACCTTAGAAAGTTTTAACAAGTGATCCAATCAGTGTATCTGCAACATGCAATGCTTCTAATTTACGACTTTGGTTGCGATGATCAGATGACCATTAAGTCTTAAGGACCTCTTGTCGGTCACATTCTCAAATATCAACAGACCCTTTCTGGACCAAAGTTTTATGAAAATTGGGGGGGATCAAGAAGAAACTGAATGTGACCTATATTTTCCAGATAAATGATCAGTAGGTTTTGTGAATTCATGTTTTATGGACTCCTTATAATCAGAAACAATCTGGAAGCTGAAATATTTTAATTTGTCTCAGGAATAGGCTGTTTACCATCAGTGCCAAGCTCTGATAATTAAACAACAATTTCAGTCCAGAATTACCGTGTTACTTGATATTAAGATCTGTAGAACACTACAAGGAAATGTTTTCTCGGCAAGAACACATGTAATCAAATTTAGATAAACAAATTACTGGCCAGTAAACAGCCATTTCAGTGTTTTAATCATAGTCACTTTAAAACACCAGGCAATAGATTGCTAAAGCATTAATCACCTACATCTTTAGATGTAATCTTTCATTCATCTTGTGCAATAATTCTAAGTCTTATTTGAGAATTACAGAGCGAGCTCTCTCTTTAGAATATTTCTATGTTGTGAATTCTACTTTTGCAAGCATTATATACAAGCATGGTGGGTATTTAATACTGGATGGTCTTTATTTCTAGGTATTCTATTCATAAGGAATTAGGCGCATAATTAGCATATTGGTAAAACTGTAAATTATCTTAAACTGACATTAAACAACAATGGTTTGACGAATGAATAAAAAAAATTGTATTAAAATAAAACTGAACCCTACAGGATCTGATTTGTATGTCTGACCTGAGAAATACTTCTTACAATTAAAACAGTGTTCATTTCTCTCATTTATGAGAAAATTTGTAACTTGTTTCATTTTTGTTCAGACTTTCCAATTACATTACTGCAGTTGTAAATTTATCAAAGGTAATTAAATACCAAGTATTAAATCATTCAACAGAGAACCAGTGGGAATTCAGTGAGGAGTTTTTGAAGAAGATGCCATATTTAAGGAGTTGTGTGTTGGAGGCGATTCGGTTACATCCAGTGGGGGTCATTACACGAAGAGTGATGACATCATTCACAGTCAGGGTATAGAAATTTCTCATCACCGAGATACGTTTTTTTCTATTGAGGTCATAATCAATAAATTAATTCATAGTGAAAGGTCTGTTTCTATTTTTACATTAATTTATTCATAAAGCTTTGACTGAATGATCTATACATTTAAATACAACCAAATTGTATAAGTACTTCTAATAAATTTTGTACCAATGGCAAATTGTCAAATTTTTTGGGATTCTAGAATATGGATTTTTTTGTATTTTTAGGATTTTGTTATTCCTAAAGGAGATATGTTGATGGTGTCCCCTTACTGGAGTCACAAAAATCCCAAGTATTTCCCAGACCCACATGCATTCAATCCAGTGAGGTTCACTCAATAAATAGCGTATCAAGATTACTAACCATACATTGACTTGATTGCATTTGCAGCAATACTATACTAGTATTAATATTTCTACAATTGATTTTTGCTATATTTTTCTCGTTAAGGACCGATGGAAGACTTCTGACCTAGAGAAGAATATATTCCTGGATGGTTTTATTGCATTCGGAGGAGGACGGTACCAGTGTCCTGGGAGGTCTGTCCGTCCATCTGTCAATCCATCCATCTGTCTATCCATCCATCTGTCAATCCATCTATCTGACAATCCATCTATCTTTCTGTCTATCTCACCATCTATGTAAAAAGCGCTGCACTGAGTTACACTAGAATTCAGGATTTTGAACAAAGAGCACCTGTTTACTAAGTAACCTATCAGACTTGATATTTTGTAGGTGGTATGCTCAGATGGAACTTCAAATGTTTGTTGCCCTTTTCCTGTACAAGTACAAAGTCACAGTATTGTCGGATCATGTGCCCACACCTGTGAGTATCATTTAAAACATTCTGAAAAAGCTATTTCTGTTATCAAATTTATAAATTCAAATAACGTGTATGCATGTATGTTTCTTTCAATGTTGAATTCTTTATGATTTAAATATCATAAATTTTCTTGACAAATTTGGCATCATATCTTGTTTTTTGGACACCACAGAGTAATTCTTTTAACAGTGTCTATCATTTTTTGTCCGTTTACTCAAAAATTGTTGCTTTATCAAATTTATGTGTTTTTTATTAATTAATTCAAAGCAAACAGCTAAGAGCATGTTCTTTGTGATTTTTATTTTGTCAGAGCTTTAAACATGTGGTCGGAACGCAACAACCATCTGAACCGTTCTTGGTTTCCTACAAAACAAGAAGTCGGTAATGCAAGAAGGTTTGCTTGCATGAAGTAAAACTCAAAATATACTGCAGGGATATATTCTATGCAAATTTTTATGATTTTTTCCCCCTTGCATGCATCTGCAATGAATTTTAAAATTTTGACTTGTCATTATAAATTTTCTTGTGCCATAACATAGCACTTTATGTTGTCGTAATTCGAACTTAATATCATAATTAAAAAATCATTTTCAAATGTGCATTGAAACACACATGTATTGGAATTGAGAACAATATTTTGAAAAGGTTGCCATATGAATACTTTGTTTTAGCACAGTTACTGAATTATAGAGAACATGACATTGCATTGAGAGTGTGTGATATTTTTTCTTGTTTATGTTTATAATTATTTGGTAATTAATGTATACTTATTTCATGGGGGCCTCCGTGGCCGAGTGGTTAGAGCATCGGGCTCAAAATGACAAAGCCTCTCACCTCTGTCGACGCGTGTTCGAATCTCGGCCGCGGCGTTATATGAGCAAGTTTGCCAGTTTACTTGCGGAAGGTCGGTGGTCTCTTCCCAGGTACATTTGTATCTGGGTTCTCTCCTCCACCAACAAAAACTGGACGCCACCAGATAACTGAAAAATTGTTAAGTGTGGCGGAAAGCAATAAATAATCAATCAATCATATACTTATTTCACAGTCCAGTATGTTTCTTAATCATGTGTAGGAGTTATGTCTTGTTTCCAAAGTATATAATATTATTTTATTTGCCTTCCTTATATGTACAGAGATTTATTCTAACTATTAGTTCAAAGAAATATTATGATAATTAGTTAAAATATGAATTTAAATCTTAACCTGTTAATGTATATTTTGACGACTACAGCATATCTTATTTTGGGTGAAAACAGCATGGGATCTTTGAAATCACTTGGCTGTAGGTATAATTTCCATCTGATTAGAATTCTGAAAATTTGTCTTTCTTTGAGGAGGAGAAAGATATCATTATAATTATGGATTGACTTTGTTTACATACATCATACTGAATGAAATTGCTCGGCAGAAATTTGAAAATAGCTTATGAACAAATATTAAATGTTCTATTAAAAGATAAGAATGTTGAAAAGTGTGTTTTTGATTTTGGATTTTGTGAGGGGGAAAAAAAGATACTCCTGTTTTGTTAAAAACAAACAAACAAGAAACAACAGGACATTATTGTGATACAAACATGCAAGACTGTTTCCATAAGGAGAACCCATGTGAATTATATCATCTGGCTGATGATTAATAGATTTCATTATGTATATTTCTGTATGTCTGGAAAATATTGCTCAGTGAAACGTCTTTAAATTGAAGACACCCAGAAAAGAGATAAATTATTGTAAAAAACGCAATTTCAAAAAAAGAAAAAAATGAAAAAGCAAATGGCTATTTCTGTAACCCTAGACTCAGTGTATTTTTATATAGCTTTCTAGAAATAGCAGATAGATAATTCATCAGAGGTATTGTGATATTCCCTCTTTTCAGAGGAAATCCTTTGATTGACTCAATTTTTGAAAAAAAAATGAAACACTCTGGGTTCGATCTAAAGTGACAGAAAATGATATTTTCCCAGGTAAGGTGAGGTGTTTTCCTTCCTATTTGACCAGTTCTCCTCTGATTTCTGAGGAATTCAGACACATCCCTGACTTATGTAATTCATGAAAAATAGTGTGTTTCTATTTGTTTCATTGTAGTATTTCAATGTTACAGTTAAATTGTTTATAATATTTTCCACATTGTCCATCTGTTTTGATATTTCTTGGCATAACAGGCAGCGATGCATGTTCTACATCTTGACAAGGCCAAACTGAATAACCTTGGAAATTTGCTTGTCATATATGAACATTCCTTTGATTGATTTAGAGTCTGTGATATACCTGGCCTGGATTTCTCAAAATAAACTTCAGTCGAAATTTGAACTTAAGTCTACAATATTACTCAAATTTTGACTGCTCAAATAAATAAAAAATCAAACTTAAGTTTGAGAATATTTTGCGAAACCCAAGTCTGGACATTAAAAGCTGTATTTTGTCAAATTTTAACCACTCATTTTCCCGTGCATTTTGTTCTTAGAATGGAAGTGTTATGTGTTATTTTGATGTGATTTTCTCAAAATTATGAGAAAAATATCTTGTGCATGCATATTACGAGATAATATTAGCATGGCTGTTATATCAAATGTTTACATCAGTATAATCAATAAATTGACAAATTGCCACCATTATACTGGGTGAATTTACTTTATTCATTTCTTTATTTATCAGCAAGTGAAGGTTAGTGCAATGTTACATGCATAACAGAAAATAAAACACACGATACCTAACAGTGTAAAATTTGCATATCTGTAAAATTTACATCTAAGATAATTGGTTGAATGGTTGTATATTGTTTAACGTCCCACTCGAGAATCTATCACTTGTATGGAGACGTCACCATTACCGGTAAAGGGCTGCAAAATTTAGGCCTACATATGATCAGTACTTACAGCTTTTTGAGTGGGGAGGGATTGTTTTCGTGCCACACCTGCTGCGACACGGGGCCTCAGGTTTTGCGGTCTCATCCAAAGGACTGCCCCATGCATTTAGTTGCTTTTTACAACAAGCAGGGGGTACTGAGGACCTATTCTAACCCAGATCCTCATGGGAAATTAAGGGACTCAAGATAAAATAACCTTGATTTCAAGTCATCATGGTAAAAACAAAGAAATACAAACTCTACTCAAGGAAATTAGAATTAAGGAGAAATTAAAATTTGAAAAAAAAAAAAAAAATGTAATAATAGTTATTATAATTAATTTGCCCTAGACAAAATGGGAAGAACTTGTTAACTGCTAAGTAATTAACAGTTTTCTCACAGAAAACAACATAAATTTTTGAACATTTGTTTCTTTTGTTTTTACCAACTGCTTTTGGTTGAAATTTTGATGGGTTTGCTTGCATTTTGTTTCTTTAAACCAGTGTAATGATCTTCCAGTTTTGCTTCAAGTGTATTAAAATTTGTTTGTCAACAAGTCAGAATATTATCATCTGCATAGCTACACAGGGTACCACTTTGACAACACTGATCAGATCATTGATAGAAATATTGAAAAACAACGGTCCAAATAGGGATCCTTGAGGAACTCCTTTCTTAATTTCGGTCCAGCTACTTAAGGCTCCTCAAAGTTTGACCTGAGAAAGCTCAGTCAGGTAACTAAGACAGAAACTGAATTGGACGAGAGACAGATAAATCAAGTTCATCAGAATTAACTGCCATATGGAAATGCTAATTAAATGCCATTTTCCAATCTTCCAGTAGCCGCTGTGTTGTTTGACAACCATGACCGTTCCCAAAAGCACCAAATTCATCATTAAAAATATTGTCAATAAACGTACTTAAAACCTTTTCATGGATTTTATAGAAATAGAAAGTAAGTGCTGATTGCTCTGAGATTTTTCGTTGACTTGGTATCTTCTTTCCTTGAATTCAAACCTCCTGAGGCGCATTATCCTCAGGCTGCAGTGATTACTTTTATCAAACTTAACATCTTTTTCCCATATCGTTTGCTACATCAACTTAAAATTCGTTGAATGTTTCACAAATGTCTTTTGTGTTCATTTTCTAGTCCGTGGGGATCCGGGTTAGAATAGATCCTCAGTACCCTTTGCTTGTCGTAAGAGGCGACTAAATGGGGCGGTCCTTCAGACGACACCGCACAAACCGAGGCCCCGTGTTACAGCAAGTATGGCACGATAAAAACCCATCACTGCTCAAACGCTGTAAGTACCGAGCATAGGCCTACATTTTACAGCCCTTCATCGGAAATCTTGGCGTCTCCATATGAGTGAAAAATTCTCCAGCGAGACGTTAAACAATATATAACGAAAATATGAATTTAAATAAAAAAAATTCTGAAACTTTATGAACTGCAGCACACTGCGCATGGTTATTTAAAAAAAAGAAAAAGGAAAAAAAATCCTCATGACGGTAATTAAAATAACTTAAAAGAAACGATTTATCTGCAGGCATTATAGAGGTGGCCAGGGCGTGTGAGGGAGAATTACGTTGTGTTCTCTTACCTCTTTACAACACTCGCGCGTGTAGTAGGCATGCGTGTTGGCTCGGTAGTATAGGTTACCAAAAGCTGCTACATTGTATAACTGGAAAAAAAATAGTGCAGATTTCTTCACTAACGCGCTAACTGATAACTAGTTAATAGACATGTACGGACGCATTAATCTATTGGCTCCGCATATCGATTACTTAAAAAAAACCTATGACTGAGAGAGAGAGAGAGAGAGAGAGAGAGAGAGAGAGAGAGAGAGAGAGAGAAAGAGAGATGGTAAATACGTGTGGGCCGTGGAATTTCTAATGAATTTGATTTTCATTGGTTTTACGTGCATTTTGTATCTAAAAATGAATATTAACATGTCACTGAATACAACCTCAACGTTTTTTGGAATTAACGAGATATTAATTGCATCGTATTAGTGTAATTTTCTCTACTACACACTAGAAAATTAATTCATTATATGAGATCGAGAGAACCCAGATACAATGTACCCGGGAAGAGACCACTGACCTTACGAAAGGAAACTGGCAAACTTTCACACAAATATCGGCGCGAGCAAGAATCGAACCCGCGCCGAATAGAAGTGAGAGTCCTTGTGATTTTGAGAGCGATGCTTTAACCACTCGGCCACGGAGGCCCCCTCAAGAAAAATAAATTAAGAGGTATTTTCTCGGAAATACATGTAATAGCTAATTGATCTGTATTCATCTTTTCTCATGGAAACGCGAAAATTTTCTCGTAGAATACAAGATGATAATTATCCAGTAATATATATCTTGTTATTACAAGATTGTCATAATTACGTAAAAAAAAAAAAACAACAACAACAAAAAAAAAAAAAACAAAACAAAAAAAAAAAAAAAAAAAAAAAAAAAAAAAAAAAAAACAACAACAAAAAAAAATAAAAAATGAATAAAAATTATATGGTAATTACGAGCAAAATTAACTTTTTTTGACGCTAATCGGTTTTTGTAGAATCCGATAGCGAGACTGAGATCCGCTCCCAAGTAAACGTTCGTTTGATGACGTATTTAGAATATAGGTAAATTTTGAATTATATATATATTTTTTTTTCACATTTACTTTATTATTACACGAGCCGAGTGTGCAGACTTTCAATAACACACATCAACTTCACTTTTTATTTAAATTTCATTTACATGTGTTCTTACAAATTTAGAATTTCTATTTATAATTCTTCATGCTTGTGAGTCAAAAATAAACAGTCACGGGCGAGCCCGAGCTTCTATCTTGGATGTAGTGAAAAACATCTTGGAATGAAAATATTGAAGCATAAGATTTTTGGGAAGAGACATTTATTGTGCTGGTAACACAGAACATTCAATACTTAATACGCATGTGTTATAGTCAGTTGCGTGTTATTTACGCAATAATTGTCAAAAATAATCATTTTATGCTCTACATCGACATTTTTACAATAAAAGACTTCAATATTTTGTACTCATGTGAAATTTACAAAACAGCAACACAAAGCTCAGCTGTTATCTGCCCTCTGTTCAGTATTAAGGAGGTATACTACATCGTCATAATGGCTGACTTTCTTTTAAAATAGGAATGAACATATGAATATCAGCAATGTTTGTGTATTCCTTTTGGATTTCATTGCGTATAGTTATCGTGTCCACTGCTAATGCGTCGATTGTGGGTTCAAGTCCAGCTGAGATTTCATTTTTTTTTCTTTCAGAATACTTTCTACTAAAACTGCATTTTTTGACTAAATAAAGTAAATTTGAAAATTTTCATTAAAAGATGTTATTGTAAATATCCTTCATTTTTTTTTATCCAGATCAAATATCTCTGGTGCAGTATTCCTCCGTAAGTGAACAAGAATGTGGACTAAACAGGGGAAATAAAACAGAATGTGAATATCTGCTTTGGATCAGTGCTACTTTCTCATTTGAGGGGTAACTAACTACTAGGTCAAGGGAAGAATTGTATTCTTCATTTTTTTCGTATTCGTAATTCCAACTGGTGGTCGATTCTAATTTCCTATAAAAGATTAACTTTTTGATTCAGGGCTCATTTTATAAATAATTTACATGGTTGATCATATTTCAGTCGAATAGAATTAGAAGATTGTACGACAAGCTCAAAATGGATCTCGGTCCCCTTTTCTATGGTCGATAGTTGGTTGTATGTTGTTTAACGTCCCGCTTGAGAATTTTTCACTTATATGGAGACGTCACCATTGTCGGTGAAGGGCTGTAAAATTTAGGCCTATGTTCGGCCCTTACGGCCTTTGAGCAAGAAGAGAAGGCCCACGGCTGTTTTGTGGTCTCATCCGAAGGGCCGCCCCATTTAGTCGCCTCTTACGACAAGCAAAGGGTACTGAGGACCTATTATCTCCTCACAAGCGTAGCTCTCACTATCTTAGTCTTCTATAGGAACGTTAGATAATGTTGACACCAACACTATTTTTTAGCAATGTGAAATTTATTGAACACAAGATACAAATCCACCACCTTTGACCCAGCTAGAGACAACAAATGAAAACGGAAATTGAGAAAGGGATATATATGCAAATCACATTGAAGGATAAGACTAACAGAATGGCCCATGCTTTTAGACATGACGCAAATCAGACAATTACGAAAAGATATTTTTCTTTGCTCGAACGATTCACAAATACAATATACATGTATATATGTGTCTGACAATTTTAGATATCGATATTCATAATCTTTCAATACTTAAGACACTGTTGATTTCCATACAGTAGATGATACATTGAAAACGATATGAAGGCGACTGGTATGAATAACTTGATTTTTTTTTCTATTTTGGCATACATGAAATGGACATAAAATTTTTTTATCTCTTTTTTCGGAAAGCAGGTATGACTCGGTGTTCTACAGGCTATGGAGTTCTAACTTGGTACTTGTATTTGGTCTGGTGGCAATATCCCAGCGTACATGTCATTATGATGAGATTCAAGGTCCTTAGGTTTTGTGTCTTCTAAATCTTGAGCAATTTTGGCGTCCAGTTCTTTCACAAAAGTCTTGACTCTTTGTGACAATGAGAGAAATTTTACTTTAGTTGCCCGAATTTGCTGATCTAGCTTTTCCTGGCGTTTATTCGGCATGGCGTCATTGTTTCCATCCATTCCTGTTAACTCTCTCATTTGTCTTAAGGACATCAACACCGGTTTTGCTTTCTGCTGACAAAGCAACTTGACTCGAGATTTCGATTCCATTTGTTCTTCTAGCTCTGATTTGCTCTCCACCGTTGCAGTAGACTGCTTCCGGCCTTGCGCTGTGTTCACGAGTGATCTCTGTTTCATTTCTTCTTCTTTCTTTTCTCGACTTTGGCCTCGTTGTCCAATAGCGGTATTAGGATGAGGTTTGGCACTGTCTTTTGATTTATCCGACTTTTTCTTTGATTTTTTTGAGAGAGAAAAGGTTGGAGCAGTTTGTTCTCTCCTGTATTGCTGGCGAATTTTCTTTAAGCAATTGTCAGAAGCTGGAAGTACTGTAGTGTACCAGTCCTCAGGATATTTCAGTTTCTTTTTCCCGCCTTCTGGTTGCTCCCCAGTTTTTGTGTCGTCTGCAGCTGCACGTTTCTCGCGCTTCGTTGCTCTTTCGAATTCGTTTTCACTCCCAGAATCCTCGTGTTTACTCGCACTGCGCGCCCTTGTTCGCAACTTTTGTTTTTCAACCGGTTCCCGCTCCTCTGATTTAGAGCGTGACTTTTTAAAGTAACTTCCGGTCGTATGAGGTCTTACTTTCTTTGTAGGATTTGGAATTGCACTTGTCCCTGAATAGTTTTCAAGAGATTGCAAAAACTTTTTCGTCTGTGCAGACGAGGCTGCTTTCATAGACTGCCAACTGTCGATTTCGCGCTGAAGTTCCTGAATCTCGACATTTCTAAGCATCTCTTGCCTGTGCCTTTCCTTGTGTAATTCGTCCAGAAATTTAGCGAGTCGTTCTGCCAGACGATCATTTTCAAAGTAAATGTTACTGTGATCCACGAGGAGAAGTTGCTCTATTTTACTTTTCTTTTTTCCGCGTTTCCTTAAATCCGATATTGCATCGTTCATACTGCTGTCCACATGTTTTGCGTTTTCTTCTCAGCTGTTGAAAGGTAAAATGATTTGTAAATGAAGTATATTGAACTACGGCAGGTAACAAAAAAAATTGCAAATTACCCCATGGGTCATAAAACTTTGTCAAACAGAAACATACACGTACTTAGTTACAATTAACAATTCATGACTCAAAGGAAGTGTAGAAAAAAAATTAAATTGTACATTTGGTACGCTTGCAGATTTATTTAATACAATTTAATATCCCTATACATATTGACAATTTTTCCAGTACTCTTTTGACACTGCGATCTAGCTAATTTCTTTCATCGATGTGTTAGTTGTAACCGGATGACGATAATGAAACAATTTATAAGTTTCAATCGTCCATGATGTGGCATATTGCGTCCGAACTAGTTTAATACCCTCTAAACAAACGACTATCGCTGGAATCGTTTGTTTACCGCTGGTTTAACAAGATTTGTTAAATTGTTTTCAAAAATATCGCTACAAACCTTTAAATGATAAGAAGTCGGTATTTGCTGGTGTTAAAATTGATTATAAGATAAGCTAGTGCAAATGATTTTTTAATATATTACAAACAGTGTATTTGTTTATTTGTAAAACAGGTCATCTTCTAAATATCTTACTAGGCATTTCAGCAAAATAAATCCATACTTTTTAATCCGTTTGTTTGCTTGTCGGGTTCTTTTACTGAAGTAAACGTGTAGAGAATTGATTGACGAATACATGTTATTCAAGAAACAAATGTCATATTTTGAATATTCATGGACATGAATGGCGACGCTTTACGCCGGCGAATAGTTGTAAACCATAGCTGTAAATATCAATTCATTAATATGTGTTTATATGTTGGTGAATTTAGAACCGGTTTAATGATCAAAATTCCACGACGCGGCTCAATTGTCAACAGACTAGGGTCTAAATTCAACACCTTTGCTGTCAATATTCAACGTTGAAAAAAATGACCCGCGGATCAATTTTCAACCAGGGTTAAATTTTTTCGTTACATCGGCATATTTCATGAAGCGCATTAACTGCTTCATGAAAAGTTCAGTTTATTCCCTCATACATTAAAAATATGAAATGTATTTTGTATATTTATTTTACTTTCATTTCTGTCGAAATTCTCAGCCGTGAAAATCGACGTACTATATTTACCAAGATCCATGCGCATTCATGAGGAAATGGCTATCAATACATTTGTAGAAAAGGCAAAAACATTGGAAATGTAAATATTTGAATATGCCATGTATATGTATATATTTGCTGCCATCATTCTACTGTATCACTAGGAGATCTAAACACTCGCATGCTTTGTTGATACAAAATAACAAATATTTAGTTATAATGACTGTTGCACGTAAAACAAACTTGGACAGGTTTCATGACGAATTCACAAAATCTAGATAGAGAGGGTACATGTGTATTTATTTGTTACTAGGGATACCGTCTCTCAAAAACATGTGTAGATATGCCTTTCATTAAAAAAATGATAAATCCCTCTTTTTGCATAGATAGGATCTGTTAGGTTCAACCCTGTCATCTCTATCGTGGTAAATGAAACCATATGTTTTTATGTCTTAGTGGCATGGCATCGTCTTCAACATGTCGGCATAGAGCTATGTTTTACAAAACTATTCACTCCGTCTTTTTTTTCTTCAAATATTGAATTCTGATGGAATCACTTCATATTCAGAATAATGTATCTGCAATATTTAACCTCTGCGTAGGTGTTATGATGCATATTGTTTTTGTTTTTTGTTTTTTTGTTTTTTGGGGGTTTTTTTTATAATCCCTTCGTGGATTTTCCTTTTAATTGAAACAAAAGTGTTAGGTTTAGTACCACAAAATTAGAATTATGCATGGCGCTCGGGGCCGTAGCAATTAGAGGTTTGTTTTTTTAAAATCATGTTAGCGCCTGTAGCGGTAAGGGACATCGGTACTCAAGATCTCATCCGAACGACCTGCGACTCTTACTTCGAAATTCTGAGCATTTTGTGAAGAAGTAGTCAATACTTATTTTTTTACTTCTTGGGTCAAGGCATGAGTAGAGCTCAAAATCACGACCTCTCGGTCACGAAGCGAACGTGAACACTCTAACCACTAAGCCTCTGCTCGCATGACATGTGTTTGTTTGTTTGTTTATAGCCGCCTGAGCAATTTTTCAGCTATCCGGCGGCTGTGCATGACATGTGATTATGTGTATAACATATCGCTGACTTCGTGTTGAACTGCATTGCAAAATATCAATAAACTGGATGAATTGCGTTAATTGAACACTTTTTAATAGGTGAGAAACAACCAAAATTGTTTTACTTGAAACAAATTAAAACTGCATGCATCATCAAACATTAGATTAAGAGAAATCGGTGGAAAAGAGATATACTCACAGATGGGTTTTCCGGGATTACTAGAGTAAATTTAAAATACTGAAAGTTACTTTGTTGTCTACACAAGAGCTACAGGTGTAACGCCACATTTGAATAGCAATCAGTACCAATAGCATCTCGAATTAGTCAATACTAGCATAATGATTACTCATATAATGGTGACAATGCAACAACAAAAAAAAAAAAAAAAAAACCACCGGAGAAGCAGCATAGTCCGACCTTGTAACATATCCAGGTCACTCAAACATGTTTCTTTGTTTCTCGGCATTTAAAGTGCAGGAATTAAACAGGTATATAGATATACAGGAGACCCCCATGTCCCGAGAAGACGTTTAAACGATACGCAATGTGTCACAACTTTAGATACCGGCTTTCCAAGGCTATCAAAGAACTTCAATTCCACAAAACATCACTAAAATGATTTTTGGGTAGTTTAATAGGTACGTTTTAGATAACTGTATCACTGTAACTTTATGGGTACATTTGTATTCCGAATATCTACTTTTCTTTCTTCCAACATCTAGTTTGAATTGTTCATGTTTGATACCTTAGATTTCAAAATATGAGTTTCACGTATATAAATGAAACTGATAAGTCTGCATCGATTTCTTTTCGTGTTGGATTTTCATGATACATATTCGAAGGTACTGCAAGTGCAGGTGCCCGTTTTAAATGATTAATAGTCTTACACATATACATGTATTTCAAGGATTTTAAACAGCCAAAAAAGTATTTTAACAGTAAAGAATTTAAAATAAATCAAATCCGAAAATTTATATTATTGATTGTTAAAACAAACTCACCGCTAAGAAAGTCGTCGTTTTGGTTTTCCTTTTTTTTTTTTTTTAATCCTCTAGCAAGTCTGAGATGATTTTTGTCCGATTCAGGCAGTCGTCCTTCTGCAGTATATCTTTGGGGGTATAACTTATCCTCTGACAGATATTTAGAGGTGTATTCTGTGTCGTAGGGACGATTGTTGATTCGGATTTGAGCATTTGTCTTCGTGTTTCTGCGGAATTTATCGTATATCGCCTCAGTGACTGATTGTGAATATACACTCATTGTGTTGCTATTGTTGGTCATTTAAAGCTTCTTTTTAATTAACATCTATAGTCATTAGATTGGAGACGCAGTTAATATTCAATACACTTGGCGAATGATGAGATGATATAGACAAAATACTAGTATATAACGGTACAGTTGTTGGAGATTTAACAGTTTCGTCTCCAGTGAAGAAAGAATTTTTTTTTATCGCGCGGTGTACTGTGATATTTTGAACTTTAAAACAAACACACTAATAAACTTTGTCATTTAACATTTTCTAACTTTACTGGTAGATAGAGATTCTATTCTTGATACCATATGACCACGATATTCGAAGTCAGACAGATTTAGACATTGATCAGGTGCATGCATGAAATACATGTATATGTGTAAGACTATTAATCATTTGAAACGGGCACCTGCACTTGCAGTACCTTCGAATATGTATCATGAAAATCCAACACGAAAAGAAATCGATGCAGACTTATCAGTTTCATTTATATACGTGAAACTCATATTTTGTTCTCATGGGAGGCGGATCTAAAGGTTTTATGTGGCGCCACAAGCGTTCGTCGTTATATGGAAGATGAAATAGTGTGTATCATTTGAAATACCAGGATAATTAGATAGGAAGATACCAAACTGCAGGGTCATTCTTTACATTTCAGCCTAAGTCCAGAGGTGTATTGGTTATTAAAATTGTTACCATCGTGCCTGCAATAACGAAAACGTTAATATTTTTATACTCTCCGTCATGATTAGCTCTCATTGTAGCATAATGTGTACGGGCCTTGACCTGCTATGCTGGCCCAACACTGAAAGATTTTATTTGAGTAAATGTGAAATCAAAAAACTCGAATTATGCCAAGTGTAATTTTTTTCGGACTTGTTTTTACAAATAGATTGAAGTAGATTCTGTTTTCTATTTTGTAAAGTTCAATAAACCATAGATACATTGTACTGATCAAAATATCACTCTAATGTATCATAATCGTTAACTGCGGGGAAAATTAAAATTAGACGATCTGTCAAATGTGTATCTTTTTTAATTTCAGTTTGCTTGCTTTATCAATATGCATTCCAATGTAACAAAACTTCGAAACAGGGGAGTTAATTCAGAATGAGTGCACTACCTGTGTGTAGAGAACGAGTTACAGTGAAATGAGGTTATTTTATACAGAGTAAAATTTTCGTGGCTGGCAATTGTAGTTCGCCGAAATAAATTCCCATCAGAGTTATTGTGACATCACCGATGTTGGCAGCATTTATATTTTAATGGTCCATTTCAAGAGATTTGCATGGATGATGCAGTAATGGTGCAATCGAGGATGCACGCAACCATCCATGATTTAAATGATGCATCTAATCTGTATTTTCGACCACGCTCGAGGTCTTTGCAACTTCCTCAATTACTATAACATCTATGTGACACGGACTGCTATAGATGACTCATTACTATAACATCTATGTGATACAGACTGCTATAGATGACTCATTACTATAACATCTATGTGACACAGACTGCTATAGATGACTCATTACTATAACATCTATGTGACACAGACTGTTATAGATCACTCATTACTATAACATCTATGTGTCACAGACTGCTATAGATGACTCATTACTATAACATCTATGTGTCACAGACTGCTATAGATGACTCATTACTATAACATCTATGTGACACAGACTGCTATAGATCACTCATTACTATAACATCTATGTGACACAGATTGCTATAGATCACTCATTACTATAACGTCTATGTGACACAGATTGCTATAGATGACTCATTACTATAACATCTATGTGACACAGACTGTTATAGATCACTCATTACTATAACATCTATGTGTCACATACTGCTATAGATCACTCATTACTATAACGTCTATGTGACACAGACTGCTATAGATGACTCATTATTACCGGTCGCGGTAGCTCAGTGGTTAGAGCGTTCGCTTCGTAACCGGGAAGTCAGGAGTTCGAGCCCCGCTCGTGCCATGGCCGCGGCAAACCTTTCGGAAATGACCTTAAAAACCACGGTAGGCGTTGGCAAGTTAAAGAACCCTCATTGCTACAGCCCTGAGCGCTAAGCATAGGTCTAAATGTGGTACTTCACCTACAGCTGGTGACATCTCAATATGAGTGAAAAATTCTCGACGGGACGTAAAACAAACAAAACGTTTATAAGACAGAAAATGTTATAGATGATTTTCACTACTATAAAAATGAAATTGCACATTTAAACAAATCAGCTAAATATATTCTCTACAGAAATACCGATAGTCATCTTAATCTACCCCTTCTCCTTCAGACTATTGTCTCCGACGACGGTCTGTACCGTGATGCAATAAATCATGCCCTGTCTTGATACATACTATTGTCGGCAACCATCTGTGTCGACGGACAACAATATGTACCGTGAGAGTTCATGCATATCGTCGCCTAGGACGATATATGCCGAACGACAATATTTATTGCACCGTGTCCACTCGACGCTGGAATTACAATTTAAATAGTGAACTTTTATACATAGTCACACTAAGCATTATGATAGTATAACTTAAATTTAGTCTATATTATATTGTGAAAGTTAGTTAATTTAAGCGTCCAATAATAAATCATGTGCATATTGAATATATGAAAAACCAAGAAGCTAATTCTTCTAATGGTCTATTTAGCATGCTTCGATCGAAAAGTTGTTTCTTATCTTTAGAACAGCATTAAAAAAGACAATGACGGAAAGAGAAGAGAGCTTTTATATATAAATATATCACGTGAACAATATTAATATATTTGCTTGTAATTGCGAGAAAAGTATCTCATAATTACGAGATAATTATCTCATAA
>JAMZEH010000047.1:9725000-9802500 GCA_024699665.1 Ostrea denselamellosa | reverse complement strand
TCTTGAGCGGGACGTTAAACAATATATAATCAATCAGTTCTGTAAGTCAGACGAGTGTGTTATGATGATAGTAGCAGCCGAAACGCAGTACCGTATGTAGTTTGAAATACACATGTATCTAAAAATAACTGTGTTCTGGAGTATTAGTAGATATATTCAAATCTTAGAAAAAAAATGTTGTAGCCCTAAAACATTTTTTTTTACTTTGTACTGAAAGGAAATATGAAAAAATTAGTAAAATGTAATCAACAGATATTTTATTGACAGATATTCATTTCTGTAGGTTTTTTTTAAAATTGGATTTGGCGATGTAATTGTATAGTCTATTTTTATACTGGATTTCAGATTTAATGTATAATCATTGATGTAAAACCTTTGACCTCAATATACCCCAGAACCTTTGCTTGATCTCATAATTCACTCTGTTGCAAATATTACGAATTCCTAAGATAACTCCCTAAGCACAGTTTAGATTAGAAAGACTTGGAACATAATTATTGTTTGGTCAGATCTTTTGCTGAGACGGCATAAGTTGGGTCATTTCATCAACCCGTCTGTCAAACTAAAATTTGTCTATAATAGCAAAATTTGATTTGTAATTTTCTACAAAGACAAGTACATGAATATATTTACATTCAAAGAAACTTTTCTCTTATATATTTTTTTGGGTTTGAAATTGACGTTGCTGTCATTTGCTGCAATGAATACGATTGTTGCAAACTAGTTCGATCCGGGTTTTTTATTGTCAATATGGAGCGTCGTCAAGGTCGAAGGGTGTGTTGGCTGTTGTTTAAAGTAACGAATGAACCACCGATATATTCTAGTACTTATATCTAGTTTATATCTTTAACAAATACATAAAAATATAAATATAAGCAATAAAATGTCTCTTTTATTGAGTGATGAAGGTAGCGAGCACTGCAGAAAAAACCTGCAATTAATATTTTTTCTGCATTGCTTGCTACCATCATCACCCGATAAAACAACAAAGAAAGCATTTTATTGTTTAAATAATGCACACTAAGTCCAATAAACTTTTCAATAATTAAGTGGTGGAAGCGAAATAACTATATAAATCATGTAATTGTTTTGTAATAAATTCCCATACATATTTGCGATCTGTAGTAATGTACAATTCGATTCTGTAGACGTCATCATTTTCTGGGCACACGTATAATATTTTTCTTTCATCACAATTTTTGTAGCGTCTATATGAAAATATAAATAATATGAATTAAAAAAAAAAAAAGAAGAAGATTGTTTTATATGATAAAATTTGGTATTTTGGCATAGATTTTCATATTGGAATTATTTTGCGTCGTGTTTATACAAGAAAGTTAGTGCGTGTACACACATGAATTTGCGTACTATACTTTACCGGAAATCAAAATTAGCCGTCACTTTAAGGATGACGAGATCAAACTTTGCATCAGCTTTAAAGCAATGTTTCCAAGTTCACTATTTATCATGGGTTATATTTGGTACACAGATAAAATGTAATTACTTTTTTCACATTAGAAAATAACGTTCTCGTGGGTAACCTGCCATCTAGTTATAACCTAACTTAATACGCTTGTAGTTATGAAATTTCAAATTGCAAGATGCACTGTATGGAAACAACTTTTAAATGAAATATTTGTATTTCGATGAAAAACACACCGCTACATGTAAACATATACTACTATACAGTAAAAACCCTTCGTTAATGAATTTCTTGCCAGTGCCGGTTGACTCGCTATCTTAATGCCAGTGAACTACCTGGCCCAGCCCGTGTATATACGTTTATATAACACTTAATCGTAGCATCAGCATCTTCAATCAACCTGATGCTTCAGAGAGAGGAGGAAAGTGAGAGGGAACCCCTCTATTAAACACAATCCAGCAGGAATTCGTGGTCGCCGGTAAGGATACTACAAAAGTCAGTTGCTTAATTTTTTTATGAAGAAAAGGGAATAGTTATTTGTACTTGGTTAGAGCATGTCATTCAGCCGTAATGAAGAACAAGAATTGTTGATTTAGTTAGATAAATTTCATTTTTTTCAAAATACACGGGGGTATGCACTAGAACGTTTCACGTCGACATAGTTCATGAAGCGTTTTAGAAAAGTATGCTGGCGAAAAACGTCGCAGTTCATACTCCCGTGTAATTTCAAAACTGAAATTTATTTCTTAGATTTACATTTTACTTTTATTTTTGTCGGAAATCCCAGACGTTGATATAGAGATACTATATTTATTAAGATCCATAAACACTCTGGTGATAACTGCATCGCAACCATGAGCAAATAGCTGTCTTAATAACTTGTAAAGATATCGAAGACAAAAACACTGGATACGTTGATATAATATAAATTTTCTACTCAGTCTAAGCAACCAGTTTCTAGTTTACAATATGATACACACACACACACACACACACACACATATATATATATATATATATATATATATATATATATATATATCTTGTATCGGTAGAAATTGCATTCTTGCAATCATTTCAAAATACCTGCATATATATATATATATATATATATATATATATATATATATATATACCACTCTTGTATCGGTAGAAATTGCATTCTTGCAATCATTTCAAAATATATTCAAAATTGTAATTTTTTTTTCTTTTATTCTCAACTAGAAATGCATGTAAATTACTTAATGAGAACAAATGTGAGCTAGTATTCACAACAGCTTCTTTCTACGGAAAATAAATCGTTTTAATCTCCTATATCATACATCTTCTTGGCGTTTTATTTCTGTTTTACTCTTGACTAGAAATGTATGTAAAGTGCTAGATGAGAATAACTGTGAGCTTGTGTTCACAATAGCCTCGTGTTTTTTTTATTTTACGGAAAATATAACGTTGTAACTCCCTGTATCGTATATCTTGTCGGCATTTCATTCAACATGATCTTGATGTAAAAGAAATAATTCGGTATATGTAGGCCACATCGTAGAACCATAATCTGTACGTTTAAGAGGAAAGGGAAAATAACTGGTGCCTTTATCATGTATCCGTCGTGTTTCGTCGTACTGTACAATCTGCAGAATGCAATATCCATGGTTGGTGTCAGATTTGTTCATGTCTTGGGGCCAGAGCGGATCTCCACAAATAAGCCCTAATAGTTCCAAATAGACTGGGTGAATGTGGTCATTCGGTCATTTTCCAATCACAAACAGCGAAACGTACCTTTCTCTTTTTGCTGTTCTCCTTTTTTCTGGAAATCGAATTGTTTTAAATCTTATCAATTTCTTTTATTTCATTATTTCATCAATTGCATTCCAGGGTTTCTTTCTTTTTTTTTTTTTTTTTTTTTAGCAAGAGTAGAGATATTTATATTGACAGTGAAATCGCACAAAATCTGCAAAAGTACAGTAAGAGCAAATTAAGCATCGTTATCATTCAGAGATTTGTTTATCTTTTCGCGTGGACTGACCGCTGTGATTTTGGACGAGATTTGGACGAGATTCTCGGATCTTGTTTTACGACTTAACATGTTCCTTCCAAAACACGCGGGGTTCCGTGCCTAAACTTACACAGCATACTGACACTGATATCTGTAGATGCTAATGGTTTTACGAGTACTCAGCTCAGAACAAAACCATGCCACTGTACTATATGAATCAAAACTGGACGTCAAAATAAAGTACATGTATGTTAAAACGAAAACTTGCATCACTTCAATTTTCAAGTTATTCTAAAATTGTATGATTTTTCTTAAACGTTTATGTTTTTATGTAAGATATGTATAAAATAAAAAGATCCATGAACAAATTCGAAATTCTCTATCTATTGTAAGAAAAGCAAACATGGATGTTACTGTCTTAACATGTTTTTTAAGCCTACGCTTTCCTGTTTCCTTTTACTGATTCCAAGACTAATACACAGACATAAAAACATAGCTAAGACACTTACGAACAAGAAATTGACAACGAAGAATTTTCGCGTCATTGATGATTTCAGATAAGAATAACTTTGATATTTTATCTTCAAAGTTTGCAGATGTTTTTTTTTTCCTGTTTTAAAATAAACATATGAGATATGATTGGTTCGCTGTAATCTGCGCGAGATGTTTTGAAATATATATTTCCTAGTGACGCAAGAGAAGAATTTTTGTACGTGAAAAGTGTATGCCTATACGATAAGTGCGGTAAAATACATTAATTAGTCGCAATAAGAAATTTACAAAAGCAAAACCGCACAATCGTTTGAACGTTTTATAGATTGCACATGCAGGTGGTTTCCAAAAACTCGGGCGAAAAGCTTGGAGAATATGGGTTGTGGATTTTTCCCTGTAAATGCTCCAACCTCTTCCTGAGAGGTTTCGTCAAACAAACAAACAAACAAACAAACAAAAACCAAAAACAAAAGAACAAAACAAAAAAACAAACAAACAAACAAACAAACAAAAACTAGGAATTGACACTTGACACTCATATTTGCACCACTTCTTTCAGCGATTCGGATGCTGATTTCCTATGAAAATATATGACTGAAAACGAATTTCAATGAAATTAGAATTCAAAATTAGTGATCATGTGACGATTCTATTCCAGTCAGATCGGTTCTATTTTTACTTTTAGAAATTATTACATTAGACGGGTGTTTCTTGGTTCCTATGCACTTTTATTGTGATGGAACAGACATTGTTTACTCCTAAAATACACAGTTTCCCTCAAATTTCTTGTTGTCAAAACTCAATTTCTGTGTCTGTTTGCCGATTAAAACTTCAGTTAAAACAAACACAGCTAACAGATGCAATCAAAAGGGGCACCTGTTTCTGAAACATGCGTTATGATTAGTTTAATTTTTCACTGCATGTTAAAACGTGTGTGTTCTCATGTTAGAATAAAATAATGAGGCACCGTATCGTAATTGCATCGCAGATATCAATGGATAAAATATCAGGGAAGAGGATGTTGTATATTTCATGTAAAACAACACGATGAACAGATGAATAAATATTGATATACCTCATCTACTGGTCGTTATCAGATAAATTTCAATGAAATTTCTGCAAATACACACACAAAGAAATGATAGACTTGTGTCTCCCTCTTATCGCTAAGTTTTGTGATGTTATATACATTTCTGACAGTGACTATATTTGACATGATAAAGACTTCCTCTAATAAAAGTCATAAACATTTGCAAAAAAGTCTTTTCCATCTTTAAGTTTGATTAGTTTTACAAGAATTTTCCAGTTTTGTGAATGTCGCTCGTTTTTCATAGTGCCAAAGGTGTACTTTAAGGTGATGAATCTGAATATCATACACTTTATTTTAGAGGGGAAAAAACAACAGTATTTTTATTTACTAGATTTATTTCAATAGTAGCTGGTGTGAAGCTGAATCAGATTTATTTTAAGAATTTGGCACCTTGCTATTCACGAATCATATCTCGGCAACCACGCACTTTACGTATCGTGTAGAGTATGCTCCGATATGAAATTATTTCATAACCAAAGAAAAATTTTGTATACATTTTTGTTAACATTGAAAAAAAAAAGAAGAAGAAAAAAAGAAAAGAAAAGAAAATACTACAGTTTCATTCATGTAGGAGCAGAGCAAAGATGAATGATAAATGATACGACCTAAAGATTCTTAAGGGAAATTTAATGTAGATATACTCTCAATAAAAAAAATTAGACTCGCAGAAATAATCATTTTGTAAAATGTTCAAAATTCGCAGTTTAGAAGTAGCAGTCCACATAAAAATCGTGCTGTGTTACAAAAAAGTAAACAATTTTCCTAAAATTATTCTGATTCTTTCTGATATCTCATTGCATTATGTTTATGCATCATAATGTAATAACACCTGCACATCAAAGATAATTGACATAACAATTCAAAACATTTTACTGATATTTATTATTTTTAATATATATATATATGAGAGAGAGAGAGCAATTGTACTATATACATGATACAAATCTTAACCAATTTCCTTAAAACTGTTAGAATATTTTTTTTTTAAAAAGCATGTGTAGTGAAATTTCGCATCTTGTAGCTATCATGAAATATATTTGCATTGAGAATAACAAATTTACCTGATCAATTTTTGAAATGACCTTAAGTTAATTAATGTTAACTTTGACCTTTTCGTTCACAAAGTATGATGTCACTGTAATGCATAGTTGATAAGTAATAACCAAGATTAAAGTTACGAACAAAATGATGGACATTCCAAAAACAACCCCACCCCCACCCCCGATTTCCGATCACGAGTCGTTCATCGGAATGACCAAGGATATTCGGAGTCTCTCTAATACCATCGTATCGCGCTGTCGACCACTTGCAGCGCTGCACCGGAGACGGTGATTCCTACAGATTGCCTGCTTCTGTTTGTAGCAGTCTACCACAAAGCGATACATGAGTAATGTTTACCAAGGTTCTCTATATATAACCTTATGTCCTCCCGCCAGTCAGCAACTCCCTCACCTTCTGTTAATAAACACATTGAAGATAGCTCCCCCCGCAGTTTCCAACTCCAGATTTAATTTAAGATGGATTTATCATAATTCCGACTTGTAATGAGTTGGATTTATCAACTGATTCTCTCTTTGATTTTGGGTGAGTAAGATTGTTCGGTACAAGAACTGTGTTTAAAACAGCTGATCTGGCATGATAACTTGGAGATATTGAGTCTGAGGGTATCATCGGACCGGTAGTCGCGATCTCATAATCAGCGTGCAAGTCTTTTTCCAATATTACGAAATGGAATTTTTTTTTTTTTATAAGTTTATGAAAATGTTTTCTACATTTTCCATCTGTCTTCAAGGATCAATTGCCAACTATATCGTTTGATTAGCAAAAAGAAAACTTCACGAACACGTGTTAATAAAAGTTCACCGATTTACTTTGGTAATCTATCTTTTTAACAGTAGAGCTGATAACAGGTAATTAATTTCCAAACCACCAAACCGATTCAATAGAGGGCTATGTGGAATTTCTGAGACAGAAGATAAAATCTTGAGATGCTCGTTTAATGCCTCATTGACATCTTACTGCGAGATAACGATCTGATTGGATTTCCTCTCTGTGGGTTGACGTTTTCTCCCATTTCTGAAAGCATCCGGTCACAAGATGTAAAACAGCAGTCTTTCCCTCCCTTTTTTTCTGGTGAGGTGTTTTTATCAAACGTCAATATATGAAACAGTGGCAATTATACGATAAACTATGTGTTCGGATAAATTGCTGTGCTGTGGTAAAAAGAGAAAACTGTATTAGATCTTGTTAAAATATCTTCCCATTGAGAAATATGTTTGATAGAGATTGTGGATAGCTGCTTGTTACTGCGCCATTCATAGTACGACAATATCTATATACATATAATAACATAGAAACCGGAAGTTGTAATATGGCCGGGTTCCATTCAGATGTCTATACTGTTTTGTCAACTAGCGAATGACTCACCATCTGTAGGCATTCTCACCAGTCTGTAAGTCGTGTACTTCTAATTAGTACAGGCTTACAGAAAATTTTCCGAACTGCACATCATTGATAGAATGATGTCCTTCGTTCAGGTATCATATCACGTGACGCTCCCACACATTACTTTAGAACACGTGATTAATAATAAATACCACAATCCTATTACAATAATGATTAAATAATACATTATTAATAATTGAAAGGCTAAGAATAATCAATTTCCGCTATCTTTGAATCTATATATATATATATATATATATATATATATATAGAGAGAGAGAGAGAGAGAGAGAGAGAGAGAGAGAGAGAGAGAGAGAGACAATTATCTGAACTTTTAGTATATACCATGTAATATTAATAAATTATGAATTGATATTACCGAGTTCTTAAATTATTATAAAATTTCTGGAGAAGTCAAACAATACATTTTTTTTTATTACCAGAGGTAGGGATCTTCATCAAATCAACTTATGGTGCAATATACTTGAAATCATAATCAGACATGATGTAATTATTATCCTAGTTGAATCGGACTTGCTTAACATTCCAATAAATGATTTAAAGTTGCAACATTTTTTATTACGGTCATCTATTGCCATGAATAGTGACCCCGAGTGCTATGAAATAAAATGACTAGTGGTGATCTCTTGTAGTCTTTGATATTTCCTCAATAGTTATTATTATTATTATTATTATTATTATTATATATATATATATATATATATATATATATATATATATATATGTGTGTGTGTGTGTGTGTGTGTGTGTGTGTGTGTGTGTGTGTGTGATCTAATAATAATAATAATAAAATAATAATTTAAGAGATTAAAGGTTGAATTCTAAATGTCACTTGCGTCATCATCAGCTGATCAAAGTCCATTTCTTGTCGTTGTCGTAGTCGTCTTTCTTAGTATTCTTGTAGTCGTTGTCGTCGCCATGAGTTTTGTTACTTTCTCCAAATACACCAGGCTAATTTCAACCAAACTTGGCATAAAAACTTAAAGAGAATTCACCTTTCTTCATATGAATGGTTATGTTCCTTTTCAAGAGGATATAACTTGGAAAAAAGATATGCTCAAAATATGCTAAATTTTGTACACGGAGGATCTTTTTATAGTAATTCAATTTAGCTAAAACTAAGACTCTTCATGCCCTGGACTGGGTCACAAAAGGGGGAGGGTAGGAAACAAATTTAATGACCATTGGCTGAAGCAAGGAACAATGCTTTGGACAGTACTGCCCAGGAATTCTAACAGTTTTCTGTATGTTTGCTATGCTTTGATACTGTCTTGTATCGGCATTCTCCCTGCCCTGTTAATCGTATAGATAAGCCATATGTTGATGAATACATTGCATCTCTCATCAAAACTTTCAGGTGAGGCTATAATGTGAGCATTTCCTAGGCATAAACAATATCTCGGTGATCAATCTATCGACGGAAGGAAACATTTACCTTCTCTCTCAACCATGTGCTTGTCTTTCTCCACCGAGACCTGGCACTTTTGCAATACCTGTGGTTACAGAATGGTTTCTCATCAAAGTTACTGTAAATATACAGACAGTTCATAGATGATGTTCTTTATGTTGCTGTTTGTGTATTTTGTCACCTTCTGTTTTAGCGGGTTATTGGGAGTGGATCTAAAAACCTGAAATATACAGAGTCCCCTGTGTATTTGGTGTCCTTAGTAGCTGCATACTGGGGTGAATACATAAACATGAAATTAAATGGGGATGATGGCTTCCATAAAATAGCAATTCATACCGATTCCGATATTAACGAACCGGAAAAACAAACAAGCAAAAAATAAATAAAAACAGAAAACACTTTTTTGCTAATATAGGATGAAATTCACACACGAGATGCATAAAATTAATACTAGATGACACTACTGAGCGAAATGAATCTGACACTATAACACTATGCAGTTTCTCGATAATTTTTCGAAAGCATACAGCGAGCCTTCCATCCACCGCCTTTGATTTGATAAATGTAGTTCTAACATGTAACGTATATCTTCGGGCAAAAGAACAAGATAGAATCATTAACAGTATCATTAACTAAATTAATTTGAAATATTAAGTCCATTTTTTCTTCTTCTATTGTACCTAAATGGATCAGGCTTGACGCAGTGTGTGTAGCGAGTAGATTTTTTCTACCAGTAGTAAAAGAGAAGACAGGGAAAAGGTATTGGGCACACAAAGCCGTTGCAGAAAAGAAAATTAAGGAAAATGCATTGTTGATACTTTAAACTGTTCATTTTGTTTAAAATTGTATAATCTACTGGAAATGACGATTCTTTGTTTCTTGCCAAGTGATCGGAAAATACTTCGTCCATTTTATCAAATCTTGCCATACGCCTGAGAGATTTCCTTTCCAGAAGTGTTCTCAAATTCTTTGTTACATGGCTAATTTACATCAAAAGTAAGCCGAGGGCGAGAGATCAAGTGATAGCTCAAGATGATTTGCAAGCACTGTTTTAACATAATGTGCTTTAAATATCTTGACACCCAAAATTTTATTGAGCAAGCATAAATCTTTGATGAGGGCAATTAACATCAGGTGCGCCTGTTAAGAGTGATGTAAGAAATTTGTTACGTTTATTAAAGCCTAACAATATTTTGCGGAGAACACCAAGCTTTGAAGAATCCGAACCCTTTTCTCTAATTCTGAAATACTTCTGTAATGTGATGCTTTTTTCAATTGGTCATTAATTAAAGTTTGTGTTAGCATTTAGTCATGATTAGAAAGGTTAATCTAGATTTAATGTGAATTAAGTGTTTTTGAACCTAATTATACTAAGGTTTAAAACTAACTCAACCTTTATTTTTCAGGTCGCAGGAAACATGATAACTGGTGCCTCAGAAAATTCATCGTTCACTTAAAACACAGAGAGAGAGCACGTTATAGTGGGATTTGCCAAGTCATAAATTACAAAAAGCGACCCCTACCGCAGCTACTGCACGACAACATATGAACACATTACTACAAAGATATTGAGAACGTTTGATGCTGTCTTGATACGATGCACATCATTTAAAAACTGGAAATGACAAGGATCAAACTTTCAAAATAGCATCAATCTTTTTTTTTTTTTTTTTTCGAAAAAAAAATTCTACAGATAATATTTTCTGATAACAGTGAAACGAATGCAACAGGGCTGACGCATCTTTCATAGATTTCAAGCCTTATAGTGACCCTGCTGTTAAGTTTATCAGAACTGCTTTTGGGAACCCTTTTGACTTATTAATATGTTAGAGAGATGTAATGAGATAAAGGATCAACTCTGGTATCAATACTGTCAGAAACAAACCTGCACTCACCCAAAAATCAGCTGGAGGCGGCACTCAAGTGACGTCAGTAGATGTAAAGCTGCTATGTATAAACTCCTAGACGTTTTATCAGAATTCATAGTTATGCAAAGTTGATTGATACTGTCAAAGGAGTCAAAACGAAATGTTTCCACAAGATGTTTAGAGATTCTGTGAATATCCCACCTGTAACCTTAATTTGAGAGGAAAGATCTTTTCATCTGGTTAAACGTGAGAAATTATAACAAGAAAACATGGCTACCAACAACAAACTGATGCAGGAAATTACTGACCAATTTTTACACTGCAAAATATGTTTGGAACCTTACAAAAGTCCCAAAACTCTTACTTGCTTACATACATTCTGTTCCGAGTGTATTCAACAACATGTGGACTCTGAAAACACACGTTCTCGTTATTCTCTGTACAACCGCCACATCACATGTCCTCTTTGTCGCAAACGAACCGAAATACCGACAGGTGGCGTTAGACGTCTTCCGGACAATTTCTTATTGGCAAACTTGACAGAAGTGATTGACAGACGACAGCCACTAAAGATTCCACCATGTGAAATTTGTCACACTGTAAGACCAAGAAGCAATGACGCGTGTTCGAAATGTCTTGACTGCTCAAAATTGCTATGTAAAGTCTGTGTTGATTTACATTTAAGGACAAAAGTGACACAAAATCATAGCCTTATTGATGTTGAAGGAGAAAAAGATATTGAATGTAAAGTTCACCCAGATGAACTCGTACGATTTTACTGTGAGCCATGTGATGCCTGCATATGCGTTGTATGTACCTTTCAGGAACATCGAGACCATGAAATATGTTCATTCAGCGAAGGATACTCAAAATACAAGTCCTCACTGGAGTCTTTGCTAAACAACTGCAAAAGCAGATATGAAGTCGTCCAGGATAGAATTAATGTTATGAATCAGTGCGAAACAACTCTGAAAGAAACACGAGAAAATATACGAGATCTGGCCATCAGTTATATTCAACAGGTCAGAGCCACAGAAAAAGAGTTGTTGAAAGAAGTTGAATCATATTTTGGTGAGAATATTATGAGCTTCTTGGAAAATAAAGACTGGCTGCAAGAGAATTTGGATGGACTTCAAAATGCATGCAACTTGACAGATATTATAATGAGGGACAAAGGTGTGGAAATGTTACTACTAAAGAAAGACATCCAGAACAAACTAATGTCCCTGCTGGAGCCCTCTCTCCCAGAGCTTCCAGATGATGTAGCAGTATTTACGACCAAAATTAAGTTCATTCCAGGTGGTGTAAAATTTGGCAAGCTTACAATTAACGACAATTCTGACGAAAACGAAAACTCAGAATTTTCAATGGACCTGCAAAAGAATTCATTTGGTATCCAAACTGACAACACCTTAAACGAAGAATGGGCCAAACTAGCGAAAGAAAGTAGTGTACCAACCTTCTCAGAATCTAGCTCCTTGACGTCTGATATGGAAATCAGTTATACGTCAGAAGTTGCAAATTTCCATGGACATAGCATAGGTTCACAAGGTAGCCTGAGATCTATAACCCCAATACCAACTGTCGATGCGTGTATGCAGACCTATTCGGATGTTGGCTCAAAGGAATCTGGTATCTGTGTGAAGTGTTGTCAAAATCTACAATCTGAGGTCAATATTGCGTCGTCAAACTATAATACTGCACCTTGCGTTCAAGATGTTATCGTGCTCGACACCACAGATACAAATTCAAAGGAATGGCGAAGAAGAAGACGAAGTTTAATTCGAAGTAGGCGAGTACAGACGGATGTTTCAATGTCAAATGAAAGCGTTGACGAGATGAGTCTTTCTGTTCCAAATTTGCGACATATTCCAGAAAGAAGCCTTTCATGTGGTGCTGTGACAGGTATTAGTAAACCAGAAACCAGAACGATTGCACTCGATCCGATAGTTTTAGAGACTATTGAGGAAAATAAACAAAAGAAGTCTACGCGAGACACAACTACAATGACAACCGTAGAAATGAAACCTGTCGTACCGACTCGAAATGCAGTCACATGTACGTATCCAACTCGCACCAGAGATTCGGAAATACAGACCACAGTCAATTGCAAGACATCGGACACTCAAACACCCAAAATAATTCAAATCACAAAGAATGTCGGTACTGATTATGCAGGACAGAGAGACAAAAGTACAGGCACGGTTAAAGTCACATTCATGGACAGTGAAACAACCATGCCAACAATCTATCATTCTAATGTTGAAACTTGGACGGATCCACCATCAACTACGGAAAGATCAACGTTTACTATCGGCTGTGAGACAGCCGATGCGGTGACAGAAATGACCCCAATTTCAGTAACAGATCAGGGCTTGCAGGTAAAACCCAATCAAAGAGACATGAACACTTTAACACTTCCAACTAATGTATCCAACTGCTGTATTCAAACTGATCAGTTTGAAACAAGCCAGACAACAACAGGGTCGTCAGAAAATAGGAAATCTTGGCATGGTGGTTTGTTGAGGCTGTTTAAAGGAAAAGGATCAGTGGATAGTCGAGGCTCCAATGACAAACTATCCAGCCAATCCAGTTTGACTGATATCCTTCCACCTCCGAGTCCTACCTTGGCAGACGCAAGTACGGAAACATGTTCAGTTGTGTTTTCTGATAAAGAAACGAGTACTACCAAGGTTAATAATACAGACCAGTGGACTGAAACATATAATCCTGTAATGATTAGCACAGGCATATCCCCACCTCGACCGGCGACAATAGACTCCAGCGTTGAAACAAATCCAGTAATTCTGATGGACCAAGCGACACATACAGAGGCTGTAAAGCTTAAAGACTCCACAACAGAGACCACGATTGTTGTCCAAGATAATGAAACTTTAACAGAGAGATTAAAATGTCAGGATGCTCAAACATTTGTGGAGTTTGTGACGGAATCAAAAGAAACTAACACTGATGTAAAACAGTTCTCTGATTCCAGTATAGGGACGTCTGATTCACTAATACAAAGTGGTTCTCTGACAGACATATACGTTGGAAGGAGTTCATCTCTGGTACACAAGTCAACAAATGTCAGTTTGGAAGAATTTGTACAGCGTGTGGACATGGCGACAAATCCATCGCCACCTAACGTGCATGAACGTGGAACTATGGCAATGTCGTTTGGTCAATCTTCGGTAGTGTTCAGTGAAATTTCAACACAAACATCATCGATAAATCTCTATGATAAATCCATTGGTACATCTCGAGAATTCGAACAAAGACCCATCGAATATTGTGATATGGCAACCTCAACAGAATCACTCCCATACATCGGTTTATTAAGTGAGCTAGAGGGGGACGAGCTTTTCCTTATACCTGAATCCGCCTTTGATCTTGTATCATCAGAGCCTTCTATAGATGAGTTTGGTGAGCCAGTTGAAATGGTGGACGATTACACATCAACAGATTTTGTTTCAGATGCTAAACAAACCACTCAAACCTTTGTAGTTCCTATTCCTCAAAAAGATAATGAGAATATATATGAGCCGGAAGTATGGAAACACTCAAAAAGAAAAGATAAAGAAGGGAGAGAGCTGGTGGATGTATGTACAAATACAATACCAAAATTGACATTTGAAAAGGAAACATCCACACCAATTCGTCATCTTTTTTCAAAAGGAACAATGACATTTTACATCGCAAAATCAGATAAAGCGACTAGTACCTTCAGTAACTCTCGACAGATTGCTGAGAATGTTTTCGGGAACAAGACTGTACATGATACGGCCAATAAGTTAACAATGACTCCCAAGATAGAGGTTACAGATGCGACCACCCTTACGGAGTCGACAGCACCGCCAGAAGGAAAAATGGCAGCTTGCATCTCTAAATTACAGAAGGTATCAGAGCGATTACAAAGTCCTACACAGAAGAATATGCCTGATGTACCTTGGAAAACTTCCTCAGATGATCAACTGTCATGTAAAGATGATCTAAATGAACATTCTGATAACGCCGAACGGGAGCGACAGAAAAACGTTCAACAGCTATTAGCAAAATCTAATAGTGTTGGAAAAACGAAGAAAGGTGACAGAAAACCACAACCTATAACTACGCTTAAAGGAAAGACATTGTCACCTCCAGAAGAATCCACACAGAAAGCAAAAAGCCTTCCTCGAGATGGAGAAGACAACAATGTGATGCTACCACCTGGTAGTCCAAATACCGGTGATAAAATGCCAAGATATAATTCTGCTCCAGGAAAAATAGCGACCGTACCAAATCAGAAATATAAGAGCAAACAGGTACAACAAAAGAAATCGCCAAGCCGAATACCTGTTCATACAGGTAGTAACACTTCACTGGATAAAACACCTGTCATTAAACCAAAATTCCCAAAAGGCAATCCCCCTTTAAGTTCTTCCAGACCTTCCTCTACAGAATCCGAATCTACAGCGTCATTTATTTCGTCACCGTCAGACAGTTCGTTTATTTCGAATGACGCCAAGATGGATTTCTCCTCATTGAAGATTGATCCGAATAAAACATCATCTTCTCTTCCATTAGAAAAAGAGAAGGTAGATGAAAGCTCGGTAAAGAAATCTTCCCCTGATAAGAAGGTTGGCTCTAACGTGAGCTTTATGCAGAAACTATTTTCAAAGAAGAAAAAATACCCCGACCCTGTTAAAAACCTCCCAAATACTAACGGTAAAGAACCAAAACAGTTACCTAAAGCGGAACCTGTTCCAGCGAAGGAACCAGCCCAACCACAGAAACCAAAACCTTTTGTTTACATTCGCCAACGATACATGTCAATTCAACACGATAACGAGGAAAACCCTGAGGATGAATCGTCAGAAGGAAATCCTGCTCAAGCTGCCACACCCACAAAGAAAGATCGTGATAGAAAGGAATCTGAGAAGTCTACTCCAAAACTGACCCCAAAACGGACGCAATCAAGCAAGAAGTCTAGGCCAAAGTCTAAAGAAATAAAACTAAAGGAAGGGAACAATCAGTCAGATGCACGTCCATTGTCATCTTATGATAATCTGTGATATTGTTAAAACACATCAGGAAAATGTTAATATCAACGAGTTCACCGTTGCAAATACTTAGATAAGTAATATAACATGTACAGGTTAGTTTAAACTCCTATTACCCCAAAGTTGACCTACTTGTGCATTGTTTGACAAGTTTAATGTGATATATAACTTCAGGTAGTCAACGTTGTACGTTATGTAGTTGATAGAATCCGTCCTCAAATTGTCATATTACAAGAGTGCATTATCCATTGCAAGACAGAATTGTATATGGACTTTTATTTATACAATATAGAAATCTCATTGAGACAACTTTCCCGAAGGGAAGACCCTCAATCGTGTATTAATTGAAAGTCATGTTTGAACTTTAAACAATCATATGCGTTGAAGCTGATGGTATACACTTGCTTTCTAGTTACTACAATGCATTCAAACTGTCAATTCCCCAGTACTTTTTTGTACTGTATTTCCTCATCGTGTTACTTGTATTTCTAGCATATACTGTGGAGTCATTTAAATTCGCGGGGGTCAATTTTCGTGGATTGTGGAGAGTTGAGTGTTTAGTTTGGGTGTGATTTCATGCAGATGGTTCTGAACATTGACAAATTGTATCAATTGTGTATTTCGTTGTGGTTTTAAATTCGTGGGATGCGGGTACCCACGGAATCCACGATAATTGAGCCTCCACGAAACTTTATGATTTCTCAGTAGTCGTATCATCACTACATTATATTACTATATATTTCGTCACTGTAATCAAAATTTGTTCTGTTCAGGATTAGAGAGTTTTAAAAAACTTTTGAATTGAATAAATCACTGAAAGAAATATAAACTGATGTTTATTTTTTTTTATTTGAGGAATGAATTTGTTATCGAAGAATATTAGTTATAGTGTAACGTGTATATAACGCTTGTTATCAACTACTTCTCGGAATGAATGTGGTGCAGTTAATCATTGTAATATGCTCCAAGTTATGTTTTTGCCCAATAGCATACTATGCTATCAAATTCATTATTTTTAATTTAATTCACAACTTTAGGAGTACGTTTTTTAAATCGTGTTTAAACAAAAAAAAAAACCAAAACACGAATCAATTACATTTCCGTACTTTACACAACAAGTTATGCTATCGAAAAGTAGACTATGTTGCTCGGCCAATGAGCTTCATCATCGAAAGGCATGTACTGGTATGTTATTTGAAAACAAATATATGACGACGCTCATACAATGGACTTGTTTAACCAAAGGTCGATAATTTGAATAATGATTATAGGAATTCTTGGTTAGGATTTTGATCTGCGAATGATATGAGGGGCGAGATCAAAAGATCGATGTCGGATAAAAATATAACAAGTAGTTGAGGGAGTGATAAAAACTCTCATAAGTTCTTTCATCCGACATCGATTACACAATTTTTTTGAAAGAATAAACAATTTTCAATGTACATTTAAGACTGCATGTTAGAATAAACAGAGGAAAAGGTGTATAGGGTATTATTGGCACTTGTGTTACATAATCGATCTAATCAACATACATAACGATCTAATTTGCCAATACAACTTTCCATCAGGTCAAATACTGTCTGATGTGTTTCATACCAATTGTTAGGCAGTTCTTGGCACACTGATTCTGACGACGGATTACTCCTTTTACATTATCGAGATGTAGGACTCACGGCGGCGGGTGTGACCGGCAACAGGGATGCTTACTCCATCTAGACACCTGATACCACCTATGGTATGTCCAGGGATCCGTGTTTGCCCATCTCTCTGATTTGTATTTGTTACAGGGATTACGAGATTGAATACTGTTAGTTATCTACATCTTTACATCATATTAAATTTTAAGAGGATGGGGGTCTTGGTGAATGCTTTTTGAATTTAGACACAGTTGATAAAAGTAAAAAAAATTATGCAAAGAACCATAGCTCATGTAAATATGTGTCAAGTATGACAGAGCTTAAAATAGAGAAGCACAGAATAACTTGTACACATTGCATTTTCGTTATGTTTTAAAAAAACCTCTCCAATATGACAGTCAAGAATGACAAAATAAAATCTGTGTACATTCGGATTTCTGACTTTACAAACGACAGAAGTCCGGTATCTGATTATGAGGCGTTTGAATTCCGTAGCCTTTTCCTGTGTTAATGCTTATGATACCAACCATTTCTCCTCTGTCGCTAAGACACCATCTGATGAAGTAATTCGCATCAGTGTGAATGATGTAGATGATCAGGAGATTATAAAAATGTTAGAGCAACACAATGTCAATCTGACAAGCCCTATAAAGCATGAAAATGTAAGACACCATGTTACCAGGAAAATGCTATGAACGGTAACAGGTTTCTATATGCAAAACCTTTCAAAGATGGCTCACATGTGCAGGTATTAAATGTTAGATATATCACAGAGGACAACCCTCAAACAAACAAGAGTCGAGGTGTACTAAATGCTGGGGAAACATTGGCTGTTTCAATACTCTGAAAACCTTAGGTGAAAAATATGTCTGCAAGAAGACCATAAGCCAGATTTTCAACTATGCAGCGAATACATAGATGACCAAGAGGAAGATGTTTCATTCTCTGTAGAAAAAATCCTCTATTCTAACTTTTACCCTTGTTCAACATATGTCTTCAGTATTAAGCATTCATCTGCTGGACATGCCTTGTGGCGACAGAAAGCTCAACTCATACGTGAACCCCTAATAGCTCTAAATGCCAAAAACTAGAAAAAAAATATCTAAACAAACGATGACTTTCTAGAGAAACAATGGGCGCCTCCGTGGCCGAGTGGTTAGAGCTCAAAATCATAAAACCTCTAGTCGCCGCGGGTTCGATTCTCGCTCGCGCCCATATATGTGAGAAAGTTTGCCGGTTAACTTTCGGAAGATCGGTGGTTTCTTCCCGGGTACATTGTATATGGGTTCTCTCTTCCACCAATGAAAACTGGACGCCACCAGATAACAGAAAAATTGTTGAGTTTGGCAGAAAACAACAATCAATCTAGAGAAACAAATCGAAAAGAATGGAATAAACTGTAAATGCAAAGTATTATTAACTTGATAAATTTCAAACCATCACAGAAAACTATAATATCGACACCATTTTTGTCTAGAGCACATATGATGGTTTTAGGGTACTAGACTTGACAGAGAAGGGACGGATCACACCAACCATCTAAACTGGCCAGGGAAAACCAAATGGGCAACATTCTTATAAATATCAGTAAGGCCAAAAATCAATCTCGATCATAATCGGTATCCAGACCCCCCCCCCCCCCCCCCCCCCCCTCAAATCTACGACACAGATGAACAATACACAAATGTTAAAGCTGTCCATAAACTAGGTAAGAAATCAAATTAAAAACTCCTAAAGCCGGGCTTCTCGCTCTCCTACCACTCACCGGGCATCACGTAGTTCTGCCAGAAATGCCAGACAAAACTGCGATAATTGAAGACAGCAAAATCACAATGGACAAAGTCGAGATAGCCGACGAGCCCTCCACCCCAATGACAAAGGTTAGATATGTATGTTTCAAGTATAATTATTTCAAATAATGTTGAATCGGATCATTTAAAGGACTACGATTTGCATTTACGGAATGAAGTTTGTATGTGAGAAAGTTGAATATTGTTTACAATATAGACAAATGTTTGAAAGATTCAAGAAGATTCAAGAATTTGTTATTCATCGACTTAATATCTTGTCAGTAAATGTCCGATTATAAATCAGACCCCCCCCCCCCCAAAAAAAAAAACCCAAAAAACGAATAAAACTTTATGACTGGTTAAGAGACACTAAAGTTGATATTGCAAGGAACCCATTGCGTAGAAAGAAAAAAAATATAGCAAAATATAATGCAAGATGGTTTGAAAAATCTTACCACTGTTCACTGTTTCAGCGATTCACAGTTTAGTAAAGGAATATCTATTTAAAGAAAAAGCAGAAAAAAATATTGATATATTTAAAAAACATATAACGATAGATGGAAGAAGATTGTATTTAAAGGTAAAAAATAGACGATAACTTCTTTTTCTTTAGCAAACGTCTATGCGCCAAACAAACTCAAAGAAAGATGTATTTTTGCCCCTCAAAATTGCATAATTTCGTAATAATGAAATATCAAAGGGAATAACATAATATGTGGAGATTTCAGTTGTAAAATTCTCGCACTTTCACTCGCGTTTGGCAAAGCTATGGATAGTTTCTACGGGTCCACGGTTGATCAAAATAGGAATCTTAGTACCGTAAATCATGTACATGTGGTCAATGATAACAAAAATTAAAAATACAGAAACAGAATAACTATACAACTAATTTCTTTGTAATATCTGAAAGTATAACGAACGAAATGGGGGCAGACCGACAGACAGACGAGCGGAAAGACGGAGAGGACATTAGTAGGGTACTGATAAGATATCTTGTTAAACCATTAATACAGAATTTTAGAATTTATTACAATTAGATGTAATTCTATATGATATATATCGACCTACATAACCTACTCCATGTATCGGGAGGAAACGAAACATACATAAAGGAAATGAAAAAAAAAAAAAAACAATTGTCTCCACTTTCTGACGAGGGCCTCCGTGGCCGAGTGGTTAGAGCATCGCGCTCAAATCACAAGGCCTCTCACTTCAAGTGGCCGCGAGTTCGATTCTCGCTCGCGCCGATATATGCGAGAAAGTTTGCCAGTTTACTTTCGGAAGGTCGGTGGTCTCTTCCAGGATACATTGTATCTGGGTTCTATCCTCCACCAATAAAAACTGGACGCCACCAGATAACAGAAAAATTGTTGACTGTGGCGGAAAGCAACAAAGAAACAATCAATCAACCACCTTCTGACTCTCATCTGTTCTGGGTAACAAAATAATGTTGGCCATGCTGGTTTACGATTAACGACAGCATCTGATGCTTTAGGTCCGTTCCACAAGCAGACGACTTTTCACGTGACCATAAGGTTCGACAATTCAGGATTTTAACAGCGAAGAGGTTTTGTATGTACGTTATGTTATTTCTCCGTACACTGAAATCATTTGAGTAAAGATAAATTGACCTCTTGAAAGTCTAGAAATTGTAATGAAATTAGTAAGTTTTCTACAAATGAAAATGATAACGTGGTTCTCATAAAAATAGATTGGAAATGTACATGTATAATTATGAATGTTACAATGAAGAGTAAAATTGACATGATTGTAAATATACCGATATACGTTTTATTTATATATTTTCAAAAGTTTTTTTAAAAAATAATTTTGATTTGTTTTGTTTTGTTTCCGTTAGGGTATATGTCACTGTTTAAGCAAATCTACCTGTATAATTATATGTGATTTAATTATGGTTTCAGGAAAGTGATGTCATTAATGAAGGAAAGTATCATTTTTGTTATTTTCTGTGGTATGTAGAACACTCATGCATTTCTTTATCAATCTATAAGTAAATGTTGTTTTCCCCCATTCAAATCGTAATTAATTCATATGTGTTAAATATTCATACGATCAAATGATAACCTGTTGCAACAAGGATCAATAATTTTCTGGATGGACTCCACCCAAATCATGTTAACATTGTAGTAAATATTCTGTGTTAGAAATATTTGTTTAGAATTACAGAATTACTGTATATTTAAGGAAATCTTATCATCCATTTTAATTTTGGAAGATACATAAAATATCATTTATGTTTTGAAATAGGAATGAATGTTTTGTGCTTATAATATGTATCTTTTATAATGAAGTTGCATATACGTGCATGAGTTATCGTTTCTAACTCGAGCATTCTGTATATATATACACTTCAAAGTCACTTATCTGTAGATGTAGAATTTTGTATTACACGATATATATCTGGATTAATAATTTGTCATATCTAAAAGGTCTCACATTGTTTGAATATATAGTCCAGCATTTTAATCCCCTACCGCCTTTGCTGAAGGAGATCATTAGTTTACCCTCCGTCTGTCTGTCTGTTCGTCCGTTTGTCATTCCGATTCAGTTTTCCGAACTATTCTCCGCATTGGATGAAGATATTCAACTGCAATTTTGTATATGGCTTTGTGTTGGAGAGTTAAATATCAAGTTTGAGTTTCGTTACTATTGACCTACTTTTGACTGAATTTTTCTACCGGTAGGGGACTTTGTGTTGCCTGCAACATACTAAAAATGCTTGTTCATTTTTTATTTTATTTTGTTTGAATCTCTTTTGAAAGCCTTGTCGATGGCATCGGACATATTCACATGTACTTTAACGTCCTGTCATAATGGCGGGTCCTGTCTAGAGGGAAGGTGCGTATGTGCAGAGGGATTTTACGGAACAAGTTGTGAAGGTAACCGTGATATTTTGTTTGCAATAAATGTCCTTGTTTTCATTGAGAAAAGATAAATGTGTTCTTGGACGCTGAATTATTTTTACTGTTTGTTTATTTGTTTGTTTGTTCTACGTCCTTTCGAGAATATTTCACTGATATTGAGACGTCACCAGCTGTAGGTGAAGTACCACAAATTTAGAACTACTTAAGAGTATTGAGGGTTCTAACACCTTTCGCGACACGTTAACTCCGAGTTTATTGTCACATCCGAAATACCTATGACCCTCACTTCTGAATGCCGAGTGTCTGGCAAAAGAGAAAACACTACCGTTTTCAGGTCTTAGTGTGACGCGGCCATGACACAAACTTACGATCTCCCAATCATGAATCGAACGATCTACTACTGAGCTACCGCGACCGGTATATCCCTTACTGTACTTGAGTTAAACACTTTTCATATCTAATGTCAAGGAAATTATCATCCCATAAAAAATAGATATTATATCCCACACAAAAAATCATAATTGTCATTTACACCTGCAATTATATAGATAATATATACACTTTTATCTATGCACGTATAATTGTATTCTGAAATAGATGAATGTGACGGACCAGATTCCTGCACCAACCATGGCGCATGCCTAGGTGTCCCCCGGAAGTGTGTATGTGATACAGCGTATCGGATGACAGGTTACTACGGAAAACACTGTGAAGGTAATGTCATTTTTCCCATTTTCGTCTTCCGTTCTTCGTGATGTTTCATTTGGAATAGTATCTCTTATAATGTATTTTGTTAGGAAGGATATTTGTTACATACAATGAACCCTGTGTTTCAGATTCTTGTGATCCAGTAGTGAATGGTTCCTGTGGATATGCGGGCACTTGTTCTGGTACTCCAAAAATATGTCACTGCAAACCAGGATTTCATGGTGTTTGGTGCGCTGGTAATAAAACACTCGCATGGTTGTGGTGTGTGTCGCATTATTCTTTCATTGCCTCTAAATGAATAGGATTGCGGTATTGAAGGTTATACCCGGTAAATCTTTTCATTAATATTTTACACAGCTTGTACATCAGATGTTCACTGTAAAAATGACGGCGTATGTGGAAACGACGGAACATGCAAATGTAAGAGAATGGTTCCCGAAGTTCGAGGTGTGCATTGTGAGGGTAAGTAAGGTTTACAAACGATGAATATATGTTCGTGTGTTTCCCTTGAGAAATAGATTGAGTTTTTTGAAAATTCATGAGGATATGAACTGTGACGGTCAACGAGGTCACTATTTATGTTACACTGGCATTATACTTCCTAAAGCCCGTAAGCGATTGATAAAATATACCCCTGCTTGACACGTTGATGTTTTATATTGTCATTTATTTTCAAAGGTGAAGTTTATTTCCCTTATTTACGTTCCACTTTCATTTCTGACGGAATTCCCAGCCGTTAGAATTGACATACTATATTTATCTATATTCATACGCGGATTGTTTACACCTGCAACGTAATTATGACGATTATTGAGTGATTAGATATTGTTTAACGTCCCACACGAGAATCTTTCACTCATAAGGAGACATCACCATTGTCGGTGAAGGGCTGTTTTTGTTTTGTTTTTGTTTTGTTTTTTATTTATAGTCGCCTGAGCAATTTTTCAGCTATCCGCCGACTGTCACTATTACCGGTGACGGGGCTGCAAATTTAGACCTATGCTTAGCACTAATGGCTTTTAGCAGTGAGGGTTCTTTTACGTGCCACACCTGCTGCGACACGGGACCTCCGTTTATAAGGTCCCATCCGAAAGACCCGTGACTCTCACTTCGTAATGCCGAGCTCTTGGCGAAGGAGCAATCACTACCTATTTTAACGTCTTAGGTTTGACGCGGCCGGCCCGAGCGGGGCTCGAACTCACGACCTTCCGTTCACGAGGCGAGAGCTCTACCACTGAGCCACCGTGATCGGTGGTGAAGGGCTGTAAATTTAGGCCTATGCTCGGCGCTTTTGGCCTTTGAGAAGGGAGGGATCTTTTACGTGTCACACCTACTGTGACACGGGACCTCGGTTGTTGCGGTCTCATCCGAAGGAAAACCCCATTTAGTCGAATCTAACGACAAGCAAGGGGTACTGAGGATCTATTCTAACAACCCGGATCTCCATGGGGTCTATTCATGACTAAATGCTATCATTACAATTTGTACGGACATCAAAGGCAAAACCCATGGAAATGGAAATATTATGAAATATCTTTGTTGTGTTTCCATTCATTGATATCACTTTGTCATTTTGAAAGTCCTAATTCATTGATGTCAAGAATTTTTAACAGAGGTTTGCATAAAAGATGCTGACTGTATGAATGGTGGAAAATGTTTACCTAACAAAACATGTAAATGTACCAAAAATGATGATGGATTTCGCTGTATGTCTTCTGGTAATGTATGCTTCTCTGTGATAAAAACAAACTTAAATTTCGGTTAATAGAACTCTTCTATGAAAACTTCGGTTTACACATAATTTTATTGTTTTGTTTCCTTTTTTCGATGATGCTACTTGGCCTTACTAAAGGTTGAAGCGAACGATTTGAAAGAACATTAATTAACTCGACACTATGTAATGACACTAGTAGATATTCTATATTATGGGGACCTCCGTGGCCGAGTGGTTAGAGCATTGCGATCAAAATCACAAGACCTCTCGCCACTAGTCGGCGCTGGTTCGATTCTCGCTCGCGGCGATATATATGAGAAAGTTCGCCAGTTTACTTTCGGAAGGTCGGTGGTCTCTTCCCGGGTACATTGTATCTGGGTTCTCTCCTCCACCAATAAAAACTGGACGCCACCAGCTATCTGAAAAATTGTTGACTGTGGCTGAAAACAATAAACAATCAATCTATCAATATTGTATATGAATGTACATACAATTGTGGTGACATTACAGTTTCTTTTTTCAGCTGCTTATAAACCATTGATGACAATGGTGGAGTTGACGTTTGTTCTCAATGCCGTTCTAACCCTAACGTGAAAATTAACTGATGTTAATAATAATTGATTTTGATCGTATTTTCATATGCATTCAAAAATGTTCTATTCTTGAAGTGAATAAACTGCTGCTTCCTTTTTGATTTTCGTTTTGATTTTTTTTTATTTCTATCAATTTTATTTATTTATTTTTGATTTTGCCAGGACAATTCTATATATGTCATAAAAAGATTTCTTCTGAATATGTAACAGACAAACCGGGTGCCAATGTACCATGATCATTAAGACCTACATGAAGATTCTAAATCATATAGCCCTTACGTCAGACGTTCTGGTCCAAGTCGGGGCTATATGAATCATATATGCTGAATATACATTATATCCTTAAATATATGAAAACTGGGTGTAAACTAATTTTAGATCCCTATCAAAAAATGTAATCTATAAAGACGTTAGATGGTAATATTTGGAATATGGATTGTTTATTACTAGATAACCATACCATGTATATTAACACAGAAACAGTGCCATTTAATACAAGACGAGGTTACTGGTACAAAGAGTTGACCAAATTTCTCTGGGTGATGTATGTGTAATGGAGAAACATTAGGTGATGACACTTGGCGTAAAGGTTGCAAGTCACTACGCAATAAAGGCACGTCAAGCTCACTGTTTAGGTGATAAGAGAGACGACTGACTGACTAATTCTTTGAAATTAAAAAGGGTTGGGGGCTTTATTCGACATTGCTTATGAGATACACCAAGTCAAAACCTTGAACCACGACAAACATTTATGATTAGTTGTTTGGTAATAACTTAATCGATACGATAGAGTATGTTATACATGTGTTCAATTTTTAAATCAAGGCTGGTTACTGTCAAGTTCTTTGATGTCACAGGGGTTTTCAACAGTCTCGTGTTTAGTCGGCATTTTGCACGCAAATTCTATTGTTGTTAAAATAGTGCTATTTGCAAATACAATCTGTAATAAGATCGAACGTTATCTGACATGTTTCATACCAATTGTTAGGCTGTTCTTTACATGCTCATCTTTGCTACTTATTTCTTCCCCCAACCTCACTTATCTTGTTAAGACAGAGGAATCGTGGTGAATGTAACCAGTCAACAGAGTATGCTTCCCCCTCCTGTTCATCCAGTGGTCAATGTTTGCCCACCTCACAATTTACGGGACTATGGGATTGATCACCGTTTGTTATCTTCACGAATTTCATTAGAAATAATGATCGCTTTACTCATGATTATAAGAAACTAACACCACGCAGGGCAGAGTTTGAAAAATGCTTCCTTGCATAATCGGCGTGTTTTGCATTTGTGTTTCGCTGAATGACTCTTGGGTTACTGCTAAGTTCAATACCTTTTGTTTGTTTACTGTTTACTAAGAATGTAGATCTAGAAATGTGGTAACAAGCGGATAGAAAAGGAAATACCTCTATATTTGATAAATAAAATATCCAATCTGATTTAGTTTAGAGTTAATCAATACCTAAAATGAATTTCATTATCTTTATAATAAAGTTGAAACTTATTTTGTTTTAATAAGAGTATTTATTTAAAAAGGGTTGTTACGCATTATACGTACACCTTTTGAATACATGCAATATATACAACAATCATTAATCCTTGAAAACCTCTCTGACAAACTGAATAGGTAATTTTATATATATCTTACCGTTAATAAAAGATTGGGATTTAATCGAAAACCATTTTCAATTGAAGTGATTCAGAAAATTCCTTCTCGTATGTTTAAACCGGTTTCATAAGAATACAGTAAATTACTCCTTTTTGCAATACGTTAATTTTGTTGCTGAATCTAATCGTTGAACCAGATCAAGAGGATCCAGATCCATCCAAACCTTGACAAAAAAACTTTACCAAAGCTGCTTTTCCTATCTTTTCAGGTCCTCAATTAAAATGAAACCCGGACAAAACCACTTCACTAAAGCTGCTTTTCCTATCTTTTCAGGTCGTCAATTAAAATGAAATTTGGACAAAACCACTTTACCAAAGCTGCTTTTCCTATCCTTTCAGGTCGTCAATTAAAATGAAACCTGGAAAATTAACATAATTATTTCAATTCTAGTAATTCTTACCGTCAACCAACGAAGGTCGCCATTTGTACAGCCACAGTATACCGTCACGCTCTATGATCATCATGAAATAGATATTGTGTTAAATGTTGATAATAACATATACCGTATATCAGTTATAAGTAATGAAAATGTAGTGTGTTTCATTAAAAGACGGAGTCCTCATTTACATCCCCAAATTTTCATTTTCATTTAGTGATTATTCTAAAGATATCCGATTTACTATTTTCCTTCCTCAGTGGATAACCTAATTGACTCGTTTTGATCATTTTTTTTATCAGTCGTGGTGCCTCAGTGGTAGAGCGTTCGCTTCGTAACCGGGAGGTCGTGAGTTCGAGCCCCGATAGATCCACGACGGCACTAAACCCAAGACGTAAAATTGGTTGTGATTGTTCCTTTGCCAATCGTTTGACATATGGAAGTGAGAATCACAGGTCTTTCGGATATCACTTTAAAAATGGAGGTCCCGTGTGGCAGCAGGCAAGACATGTTAGAGACCCCTTACTGCTGCGGCCCTGAGCGCTAAGCATAGCTCTGAATTTGTGGTACCTACAGCTGGTGACGTCTCAATATACGTGGAAAATTCTCGACGGGACGTAAAACAAACAAACACAAAAAAAACCCATTATTTACACGTTAAGGACAAATGTTTGTTAATATGAATATAAATTTTCATTGGTGAAACATAATTCTAACAGTCATTAACTGCAGGGTAAGGTAGTTTATCTCATGTCCATCCAATATAAAACTATCTTCATCAGATAAACTATATTAAACACGTGTAAATTACGGATTTTAATTGGAAGGTATGAATAACGGTTTACAGTCATCAGGCGGAGTGGTGTCTACACCACACAATATCTTCCAGGGGGTCCAACTTATACTAGGCACTAACATTTTGCATAAAATATGTAAATACATTTATGTTAATACCAGGATCAGCCTGAGATAACTCTGTCAATGGAATAATGATGTTCATAAAAAAACATGTGTAGTGTAATAAAACACGCACGATAACAAGATGATGCTATATAATAATATTTTTGAAAGAGCAAATTAGAAAATACCAAATTGTGTAGCATATAGGACCCATGACCTTAAACTGGGAAAATACTTCAGTCAAGTTTTGAAATGGATCTAATACACGTACATTTACATATATATGTCAATAAAATTCACGTTGAGAGTAGATATTAATTACTATTCGATATCTCCGGTCTGCTTTTCTGTGACTTGATTCATGAAAAGGTGAAGATAATGAGCAGTGATCAATCTCATAACTCCTACAAGGAGTACAGAATTAAGAGTTGGGCAAACACGGACCTCTGGATATGCCAGAGGCGGAATCAGGTGCGAAGGAGGAGTAAGCATCACCTCTCAACCGGCCACACCAGCCGTGAGCTCTATATCTTGATCAAGTAAACGAAGTAATCTGTAGTCAGAATCAGTCTATAAAGAATGGCCTAACAATTGGTTTGAAACACCCCTCAAATTATTCGTCAGTAGCCTGATTTACAAACTGATCATACGCAAAACAAGCTCTAGCAGGTGATAATGGAATATTGTTACATAAATATGAGAAGTTGACGATGGGGAAGAAGTCACCCTGTTTGACATAAATTTGAGTTATATATTATTGAGTTGCGTTGTATTGTTGACTTGAGTCATGCCAATCTCCGATAGTAAAGTAATGGAAACACGTAAACTGATGCCGCACAATGTGCTCATATATATATATATATATATATATATATATATATATATATATATATATATATATATTATAAATAGACATTTTATTCGAAAATTTGGAGCGATTAATAACTGTTAGTTATATTGGCCTTTTCATTTTAAAATGTGCAGACATTTTATAAAGTGTCAAGAATACGTACTAAACATATGACCTAATTATTAATGAATGTATGAAATACATTAAACATTAATTCACGTAAAATGCAGATATATAAGAATACATCGAACGGGAATATCTGTTTACGTTGGATTGCTGCTGAAGACAGGAGATGTGCAATATATGTTGAAAAATATTCTTATACATGTATATATATATATATATATATATATATATATATATATATATATATCTGTGTCTGTGTGTGTGTGTGTGTGTGTGTGTGTGTGTGTGTGTGTGTGTGTGTGTGTGTGTGTGTAAAACATAAACGGTACCAATTTTGATGCACCAGATGCGCGTTTCGACAAATAATGTCTCTTCAGTGATGCTCAAGTCAAACAAAAACAGGGAAATCCCAAATCAGTACAAAGTTGGAAGGACTGAATGAACCAAAAAATACCAAATAGTGGAGCCAAATCCGGCAAAGGAATGAGAGCTATGCATGAGGGAGATAATCCTTAATTTTGAAATGAATTTCTTAATTTTATCACAACAAATTTTTATCCATTATACATGCTAGTACCGAAGTACTTTGCAACTGGGCATATATATATATATATATATATATATATATATATATATATTCTGTACGAAACCAATCCCGATCTAGAGTAGACTTGGTCCTAACTCTCAGTGCTTTTGAAAATCAGAATATATGGCTACTTTGTTCTATTATAGGTACGTTGTGCAGCACTGAATCGGCAGAGGGCAATACGTCACTCGCAATCCTCCAAAGTCGATTAAAACAAAAAGTCATTCCGATCCGTAATGAGCTGCTTAGTCAAATGGGAAAGGGCTTATTTATTCTGGGAGTTCTTAGTTAATACTTCAATTTAATTGTAAAACCACAACGCGTCAAGTAAATCCCGCCCTTAGAATAATTATGTTCCACTGTACAAGAATTTTAAAACTATTATCGAGAGGTCAAACGTACAAATGACGATTGTTGATTAAAACGCGTAATCAATGAAAATCCATCGCATGTATATCGATTTTTAGATAAGTAATGATAGATACAAAACATTTTCCTTCCTTTATGACATTGATTGTTTTATCAAAGTTATTTTAGTGAGGAAAGGTACTCCAACACGGACCCCTGCACGCAAAAGGTAAAACCATTCTGAACGTCATCGAATATAAACAGTTTTTGTACTTTGATGCAAATTATATTATCACTTTTAACCCGCCGCTTAACACATCGACGAAATCATTTCCATATTTCATTTTTGTACATTCATATTTTTAAAACGTTTTCTCTGTATGACGATAAGAATATTGAAGCCTCCAAGGTTTATAGCTCATTTTTGAAGGTTGAGTTTTCTTTTCTTTCAAAGAATCTACATGTATATTTATACGCCACACGCGTTTCGTATTTTACTTCTCCAGAAACACTGGACCATATTCAACCAAACTTGCAAAAATGTATCCTTTGGTAGATGTTATTAAACTTTTATTCCAATGTCTGGTTCTCCCCTATCAAAGGGAAATTATTAGGAAAAGAGTTTGTTAATTTTTTAACGTCCCGCTCGAGACTTTTTCACTCATATGGAGATATCTCCATTGCCGGTGAAGGGCTGTAAAATCTAAGCCTATGCTCGAACTCTGAGTAAGGAGGAATCTTTATCGTGCCACATCTGCTGTGATACGGGACCTTAGTTTTTGTGGCCTACCCCGTTTAGTCGCCTTTTACGACATCTAAGGGGTACCTATTCTAACGCGGATTCCCACGGGATAAATTAGGAAAAGTAAAATTGGATAGGGTCGTTGGAAAAACTTTATCAGCTTCCTTATAAACAGTCTGTACGATAGTTAACACGTACACTGAGAATATCGAATATAAAGGCACTTGGTATGTAAATCTGACATACCCGTATTATCTACGCTACCGAGTTCTAATGCACAATCAAAGATAAAAAATGTCAATGTTTAAAGATTTATATCTTTATAACGGATTCATCCTCATAATATTTCATAAACTTGAAATCTTTTTAAACAAACCCACGAACACTATTTACTCACGAAGTAACTTACGAAGTAATGATTTAAAGTACATACAGGTATAGAGAAGAATCGTGATTGCAAGGATGTCATTGATTTCAATATACATTTATAATCTTTCTTGGTTTCAATTCCCCACACTTCTACCACAATTGAACTAATGTAATAACTGAGTGTGGCACCAAATCTGATATTATGGGAATATCTCTGCATATTGTGCTTACATGTAACAAGATACAGGATGTGACAGGTTACAGGGGGTGCTTACTCCTCCTAGGCACCTGATCCCACCTCTGTTATGCCCAGAGGTGCATGTTCATACTTTGATTAACTTTGTAATATTTATAGTATTTATGAGATTGATCGCTGTTCGTTATCTTCAATTTTTCATTACTTTAAATGTACGAATGATTCTCTCTTTTAGATAAGTAACAAAAAGCCATGAAATCGTAAGTACCTGCTAAGTATTTTTCCATTGGATTTGTCTTATTAACGTATCAGTGAAAATGCCACTGGAATTGTCTTACTAACGTATCTGTGAAAATTCCACTGGATTTGCCGTTCACACTTATATCAGTGAAATGTAATTCTAAATTATTTCTCTTTTCTAGGTTTTTTAAAGAAAAGGAGATATTGAATACCTTAAATAAAACATATCTGAACTGTAATGATGAAAATTTCCAGGCATGGAAACAGGAATTGAGAAATATTCTTCATTCAAGAGTTCTAGACAGTAAAACCATAGAGGAAGACTTCCAATATCTTAGAGAGCATAGACTTCTAAATCCCGGTTTTTTGATAGACGTTTTGACATACGTAGATCACAAAGCCGTTAGATATATTCAACAACAACGGTGGCATAAACGAAGTCAGCGTACGTTCAAATCATATAGCCATGTTTCTTTATAAAACAAATTAATTTGAAATTCACTAAATGCAATTAATTTTATGAAATAGTTCGTCTCTTGTGAAAACTTGTTTGCTTCTTAAGAGGCTGTCCATGACAAAATCAAACTATAGTTCTGCACATGAAATTTCTGGGATTGACTTTTTTTAAAATTCATAATCATACCGTACTTCATTAATGTATTTCTTGATATATACCATGATTTGCCAATGCAACCTGGCATTGGGACAAATGCTAATTGATGTGTTTCATACCCATCGTGAGCGTTGGGACATTCTTTACACATTAATTTTGACCACGGATTACTCCTTTTACCTAATCAAAATATAAAGCTGACGGCGAGTGTAACAGGTCGACAGAGTGTGACGTTACTCCTCTTGGACATCTGATCACACTTCTGGTATATTCAGGAATCCGTGTTTGCCCAACTCTTAATTTTGTTGTCCCAAGAGGAGTTATGAGGTTGGCCACTCTTCCTTATCTTTTTCTTATTCCATGATTGAAGTTGTTTTATAAACCACTATAAATACTAAATAAATCCTGTCGATATACTGGTATCTGTAGTAGAAATATATAAGTAATCATATAAAATGCATTCATGACAAGAAAAATCATTATTATTTATGAAATGCATAACCTTAGAACAATCGTCAGGAAGGAAGAAATTAGTGGAGTCTAACATGTCATGTACCACCCATAATATAGAATGTCTGATTCTCAATAGACAGCCTCTTAAGTCTTCAACAGCATTCCCTATATTAAGGCATCGACATTGGTAAATTGATAAATGTTTCCTAAGAGATAATTGTTTTCAAAGTATTTTAACTTTGTCATGCTCTCTTTTATCATGTTTATATATAAATGTATTTATGCAGGTGGGAAAGAAAAACTGGACGTTTCTGGATAGTGATTTGAAGAAGGAAGTTTTGTGATTGTGTTTGTGTAGTTAGGAAGGATTAAGGCAGCTCAAACGCTGTGTGAGATGTATTTTTCAAAGTAAATTTCGGTGAAATTTGTTATGATTTAGATCATGCTTATGATCCCCTCTCCTCGACTGGTTGACATTAAAAGTGAAATATTGAAACTGAAGTTAGTTTTGTTTTATTTAAATAGATGTAGAGTAAGAAAAAGGGGAAAAAAATTCTATTATAATTGGTACTCATTGAGGAAACTCTATTATTTGACAAACCTTAACAAATTCACAAAATCGCGGAGGGAGCGATAATAAAACCTCCTGTCGGAAGTAAAAGTGACATGCTTTAGTGGCATACATGTACTTCATGGTGGCTTATGTAAATAATCAATGCGTTCAGATTAAATTTCTCAGTTTTTTTATTTTCTTTAGTACGTCGTTATTTTACTACACATCACCTGATGACGATCACATCCTCCTCCATGCAAAACACGAGTACTATATCATTTTACAATCTGAACCGCCTTACTTGTGAACGCTGTTTTAAAATGTTCATGAACGTGATTCTTGTTAGAGGGGATTTCTCGATCCTTAACAACCTTAATCATAAGTTAAAACACATCTATCCCAGTTTCGAACACTATTTAAATAAATTTGATCAGTCAATTCAAACTCTCCGACCATTAACAACTCTTTAGCTTCTTTTGATCCACGCATATATCTGGAAATTGATTATCATCTTGTCTAAGGTCTCTCTTTATTTATATATCAACAGCTTTAAATTTCCTCGAAACACCGGTGCTCTCTATATGTGAACAAGTGATCTTCAGCATAGTTATTCCAGAGTTATTATTTGAGCTTTGCTTTCGTAAATATGTCTCACTTTTCTTGCCAAAGTACTTCCTTTTATTGTTCCTTTTTTATTTACGCAATGTTTTATTATATGCTGAATGGGATTGACAAGCAGGATATACCTATGTTTGCCCGCTCCCTCTCTTTTCCATGTTGAACTATTCATCAGATCAGCGACAATTGGTTTTAGGGCGATTGTAAGCACGCCAGACACGGATGAATGCCATTCACTTCAGATATAACAATGGCATTCATCGGTGTCTAGCTTATTTCCTTGATTACATTTTTTTTCTTTTCCATAATAATCTATGCATAATCTATTGCCATATTAAACATGACGGAATATACAACTCATCTCCGCGCCAGTAATATGAAGTCTCTGTTTTCCATTGCAATGGTTATTCGTTCTATACTTTTTCCTAAATACTTTTGAAATAAAAAAAACAAAGGCATGATATTATGAATTGCATATTATTAATGATAAAACCTTATATTCGAAGATATTTTGAAGTCAGAATTTTGCAGATTCTATGGTCGATATACGGTGTGATAATCTTATTTACAAATACAACCTGTTGAATGGTTGTTGACGTGTTTCATATCAATTGTTAGGCCGTTCTTTAAATACGGATTTCGACTACGAATTACTCCGTTGACCTGATCACGATAGAGGTCTCATGGTGGGTGTGAGATGCTTACCCATCCTAGGTTCTTGATCACATCACTGACGTGCCCAGGGGTCTGCGTTTGTTCTACTCTTCATTTTGTATTCTTTGTGGTATTTGTGAGATTGACCACGGTTTAATTATGTATACACATCATTGCTGTGAGGACAATTGTTTTAAACTTAGCATGCATGACCAAAATATTTCCAAGTTTTGAATGAAACAAATGTAGCGTTCTGTGCATGTTACAAACTTCATTAGCAAATACTGTTTCACGGTGATTAGTAACACGATAAAAAATGTTGAATTGTAAAATTCAGTTGATTGGTTGTTTTATACAGTTTACCGCTAGTGAATTTTTCACTCCTTATTACCGGTAAAGCTGCAAAATTCAGAGGCGACTATATGGGCCGGTCCTTCGGATGAGACCGCAAAAACCGAGGTCTCTTGTCACGGCAGGTGCGGCACGACAAAGATCCATCCCTCCTTTGAGGCGTAAGCGCCGAGCAAAGGCCTAAAATATGCAGCCTTCACTGGCAATGGAGACATTTCCATACGAACGGAATGTTAAACAAAATACAACCAACCATCCATTTTGTTGAAGAAGTAACCGTCTATGATGTCCAAAAACTCTAGTCTTTAAATTATCGTGAGGTATGGTCGTGTAAAGTCATTCGTTTTGATGTTGATTTGAGAAATTTACTTTTAGAAATCACATTTGATTTACACCACTTCTGGCATATCTTGTGGAGCAATATGTTTAAATTCCTCCTTCACAGCTGTCAATATTTTCGCGAGGAGCAAAGATAGGGGATTGGCAGAAAATTTACTGGATCCAGCAATGTATCTTTGTTTTAAGGGTTTTGTGTAGTTTAGGAATCCAGTATAGGTACGGTAACTCATATTCATTCGTCCCATTGACTGGAATATGTTTAAAACGGAAGCATGATTATTCACTTCAAAGTTATTTATTCGCATATTCATGTAATTTTCTAGCAATATATTTCACATTGTTTTGTATTAAACAGAAGGCGTTATCCATGTTGACACTTTCCTAATTGAAAAAGTCAGCTATTTTCTTGTTGGACAAGACAGATAGCCCAATTTCGTAGGATTGGCAATTGTTAGTGAATAAAATGCATGTCATATACGGACGTGTTTGGTAAGTTTTACTCGGTTAGCAACGACAACCTCATGGTATGTTTTCGATCTCTATTCTCAGCAAATAAACCTCAAGATGTTAATGCTCTTCTTAATTTTTAGTTAACATTTAGCGTAAGGGACTGCTGAGCAATCGCAGCACACATTTGGAATTTTTTGCTAGGTTTTTATTTAGGAGTTTATTAAATGTAGATTTTCAGTGTGGGCTTTCCTTTCTCAAGTCTTGTTTCAAAATGGTGTGGACAGTAAAAGTAGGTTTTTCACTAATGAAAAAGTTTATATAACGAACAGTGACCAATCTCGTAATTCCTATAAAGGATACAAAATTAAGAGTAGGGCCAACACAAATCTCTTAACACAGCAGAGGTGGGATCAGCTATCTAGGAGGAGTAAGCATACCCTGTTGATCGGTCACACCCGCCATGACCCTCAATCTTAATCATGTAAATAGTTTGTTGTATATTGTTTATCGTCCCTCTCGAGAAATTTTCACTCAGTTGGAAACGTCACCATTGCCGGTGAAGGGCTTCAAAATTCAGGCCTATGTTCGGCGCTTACAGCGTTTTCAAGAGCAGAGAGGGATCTTTAACGTGACATACATGCTGTGACATGGGGCCTCGGTTTTTGTGGTCTCATCTGAAGGAACATCCCAATTAGTCGCCTCTTACTACAACCAAGGAGTAATTAGGACTTATTCTAACCCGGATCAGGAAAACGAAATAATCCGTAGATATGTTAAGAATGGCCTACCAATTGGTATGAAACGTATCTGACAGCATTCGACCTAAAAACAGGTTGTATTTGTACATTAGATCGTTATATAACGACCAAAAATTGATTAGACTGTTGTAACCCCTATTACATCAAATTTTTCGGTAGCATTTGGCAAAATACATCTTGATAGGAATTTGCCTTTGAAGTGGTAATTTTAGACAGGTCACGGTTACGCTCGTGTCCGTTCTATTTTTGGAAGTTTCCAGCACTATGAAGTCCTGGTAAGTGACATTTTGAATCCGTTGCATTTTCTTACCTTTCCTTGTAGATTTTTCTCATATATTTGATCTTCTTTTGTTAATTTACTCATTTAAATCATATTCAGGGCATTCAGGTTTTGTTGATATATTGATACATTATATAAATACTGTTTATTTTTGATACTGTAATATTATGATCATATAAAGATATATCAACGTGAAAATTGGTCGCGGTAGCTCAGTGGTAGAGCGTTCTCTTCGTTACAGGAAGGTCGTGAGTTCGAGCCGCGCTAGTGATATGGCCGCGTCAAACCTAAAACGTAAATATAGGTAGTGATTGTTCCTTTGCCAAACGCTCGCCATTTAGCAGTGAAATCACAAGTCTTTCAGATATGACCTTGAAAACAGTGGTCCAATGTCGTAGTAGACGTTGGCACGCTCAAGAACCTTCACACCTACGGCCCTGAGCGCTAAGCAGAGGTCTAAATTTGTGGTACTTCACCTACAAATCGTGAAGTATCAAAAGGAGTGAAAAATTCTCAACGTGACGTAAAACAAGCAGCCACCCTCTTTTGTTAACTTTTTTAGGAATGATAAATTTCTTTCGCACAGGTTAAGCTGTCACCATTAAAGTACTGATAAGGAAAATACACAGTAATCTATACTGGGTACTGTACAAAAAACTATACATCAACAGACTAAAGTCGTTCAGTATGATTACCGTTCTTTGTTTTTAATGCATACAAATAAAAATGCAAGGCAAATAACTCGCAATCCCCAAAATGATATGAGAAAGAAGTTGTCATTTTTTGGACACTCCGATGGAACATCGCATCCTAACTGTGCTACTATGTCTGAATATCTAGCTTTGAACTTTCGCAAGTGTTCAAGGACGTCTTCTCGTTTGTTGAAATTGTTCAAGTCTTCATAAACTTTAATTAGACGATAAAATTCATCGATTCCATCTTCATATGTTTTCTCCAAATCTTTCTTTCTCTTCAAAGCAAATTGTGCCTCCATCAACTTCTCATACGTTAAAATTATAGTAGGGTTGGTAGGGGTATTTTTTACTATAAGTTCACGTAGATGAAGTCTCTGTCCTATCTCTTTTATAACCGTTTCATGTTCACCCAAAACTAGAAGGCACTTTGCGTACAAACACACCAATCCTAGTATAGAATGATCGTTCACGGAGCTGTGAGATCGAAATTGTATAGCTTTTTTTAATGCCTCTGCTGCATTTTCGAATTCATCAACCTTAATATATGCTTTACCCATTGATCCCCAAAGCAAAGATTTTGCATCACCAAAGAGGTCTGGAAAATCTTCAAGTCTTTTGAAACTATTTTCCAACAACCCCATTGCTTCCTCGATCTGTCCGCTCTCCAACAAACTCTGGGCAACATTTGTTTCAGATATTATGATTGCTTTCAGGGGAGCATTCGTTTCTTCTTTGATGTGGAGTCCTTTTCTGTAATATTCCGCAGCTTTAGTAAACTCTTTTTTTCTTTGATACAATATACCCATGTTGTTCATGATAGATCCAATGATGGGGTGGTTTTCTGTTCCTATGACGTGACGTCTTCGTTTCAGGACCTCCTTTTGTAAAGGTTCCCCTTTATCAGTGTTGCCTATTTGGACAATGCATACAAGTGTTGAGAAAAAATATGTACTAACGTTTATAGCAAGGCAAAGTGTGAAAGGTGAAATATTTACCTGAAAAATTGAAAAATATTGCAAGGGATTGCATGGTTTGTAGGATTAAATTTTCATAATGCAGTTTTAGCTCCATTTCCACTTTGAATGCTTCTTCTAGGATTCTGTAATGTAAAAATAATCTGGAAAATGTTTTTTAAAACAACGAGAGAGAGAGAGAAAGAGAGAGAGAGAGAGAGAGAGAGAGAGAGAGAGATTACATTATTATGAATTTAAATCATTAACACAAATATACAGAAACTCTACATACAGATAGATATATATGTATATATTACTTATAGAGTGCTATTGATTACAGATTACATTATGGATTAATGATAAGAATAGTACAATTAGCAGATTTATTCATCCCAGATGATTTGATCACAGTAAACACAAGACTATACTCTCGATCACATTTCTCCCGAAATGTGGTCATATTTCTAGATTATCTCAAAACTATATATCGCATAGCTCGATTCTTATGTACCTATACGTCATATTTTACAGTGCAAAATATCAACTGCTATATTTCGTTGCTTTCCAGACATGAACAAGAACTATTCTGATATAACTGTGTACTTTGTTTCTATTTACAGTTTTAATGTATGTCGCATTAAACAATGCTGAAGTACGAAATCAGCTCAAGTGGATGCAATAGGTGCAGAAAAATGTATGATAGAAGTGTTCTTGGTGGCTATATGTTGTATGAATTTTGTTTGTTTTGGTTTTGCTTTTGCTATTTGTTTGTTGCGAATGAATGGGTTATCGTGCGAGTGAGTCGGATGAATGCCAGTTTTAGCGCGAGTATTTAAAAGACTGGTTTTCGGCGTTAGTGGTCAGATGGGAGTCGGAAATCTGCCCTGAAAGCAAAACGTGGTACCTTGCTGATGTGCCAGGTCCTAGACCTTCTGAAGTAAGCGAATATGTCCAGTTGAATATAGGACTGGTATTGAACTGGTATAGTCACTGATTATTGAAGCGCTCTGTTAAGCTAATATGTGTGTATTCTTAGCCGATAAGTATACTTTGTTGGTATTTTGTAGTACGTATGTTCAGGGTTTTTATTTTGAGTTCTTAGTTTTAATTTGTGTCCAAGACGTTTTTAGCAATTCCTTTCTATGTACTGTTAGTATGCAATCCAATCAATGATACTGGTTACCGTATGGCATCAACATATTTTCCCTGGGATCCTAGATTCCACCCATAACTTTGACACAGAAGAGCAAAATAATAATCTCTTTTCTTAGGATGGCGTTGTCGAATTTTCATTGCTGTTTTGAATTTTTCTTCGGCCTGTCCATAATCGCCCTACAAAAGGAGTCATAAGCATAATCTTAAAAGATACAATGTGTAAACTATCTGAAAAAAAGAGAAATCAAACAGCCTGTTGATGCCACATAGACAACATACCCGTACATTTATGACGTATTAGCATTAAGAAATATATCATTTTAGAATTTCAGAAATGAAGGTTGAATTCACCTTTATGTTTGTCAATACTCGTCCATATCCTGTCAATACTTTTGCTTCGTCCAGATCTTCTCTGAATTCTCGTGCCTTCTTCAAACAATTTTCATAGAACTCTACACCAACGTCTAAAAATATTTGTAAATATCTGTAACTACCCGTCGCTGTTGAAGTTTAAACCATAGTCATATGTCTGAAGCCCCGATTAAAATAGATCCTAAGTACCCTTTGTTTGTCGTAATTGCGACTAAATGAGGCGGTCCTTCGGATGAGACCGCATAAACTAAGGCCCCGTGTCATAGCAGGTGTTGCACGATAAAGATTTTTTCTCCCTGCTCAAAGGCCATAAGAGCCGAGCATAGGCCTAAATTTTGTAGCCCTTCACCGATAATGATGACGTCTCCATATGTGCGAAAGATTCTCGAAAGGTACGTTAAACAATATACAATCAATAATATGTCTGAAAGTTGAGAAGAATAAATAGCATACTATACGTTGCCATGGTTGTAAACATGATGGATCCTCCCGCAACAGTAGTTGCTGCTAAGTCTATAAACACGTGATAAGTGTCCTCGGTGCAATAAATGACGTCAGTAAACAGTTTGTTAAAGTTCTGGTGCTCGACGTTTATTCTGCATAAAGCATCTGCGTAATCGCCAGTGTATGTCCTCCTCTCTATCTCCTTTAGGATGTCTGAAAACGTTTTACAAAAGCGCGCCCGAACACCTGGAAATTACATGACTTCTGTATACTGATCTATTTTGTCACCATACATCATGTCATAGCATCTTTTGAACCTCCAAGAAACAGATTTACACAATGTGTGCCGCGTGATTTGGGTGTGTTGGAACAATTGGATAAAGAAAAGTCTGTCTAAATTGAACGCTCTGAAATTTCCATATATGTTAATCATCACTGCCGTGGATGAAAACCCGCCAAAATCGTTTCAAACAACGAAAATCCGTCAAAATCACTTCAAACCACGAAAAATAATTACCAAATATTCCCGACGCCAAATTCACCAATCTAATTAAATGATGGATCTGCTCATATACATAACTGATGTATGTGAGCATGCGAGAGGATTTAACATCTAATTTTAATTCGACTGCAATTTTACTAAATACATGGTATTGCTTGCTATGTCACTCTTTGCAATTACAAGGGAACAACTGCATGTTTCATCTAACTGTAAAATAAAAAATAAAAAAATAGATCCTATGATTTGTTCAAGTTAGCAAGATGAAAATGTGCTGGTTAAGAACTTATTTTCGAGTGCAAGAACTCCCTTTCTCCTTCCCCGTGGGGATCCGGGTTAGAATAGATCCTCAGTACCCCTTGCTTGTCGTAAAAGGCGACTAAATAGGGTGGTCCTTCGGATGAGACCGCAAAAACCGAGGTCCAGTGTCACAGCAGGTGTGGCACGTTTAAAAGATCCCTCCCTGCTCAAAGGCCATAAGCGCTGAACATAGGCCTAAATTTACAGCCCTTCACCGGCAATGGTGACGTCTCCATATGAGTGAAAGATTCTCGAGCGGGACGTTAAACAACATTTAATCAATCAACCCTTTCTCCTAACGATTTCTCGCAATCCAGTATATATCACATTTATAGTCGTAAATGCACATACACGATCTCTTCCGCTAATACTACTTATGGTGAAGTAGGTTGACAAATGGAGATAGTTAAAGCGATGATTTACAATTTTCACTTGCAACAGAAATATGATTAGTTTCAGCGGTAATTCTCTAAACACTTTTACATACCCTTTATGTCTTTAATCTTCAAATATTCCTTTATGCAATCTCTCAAAATTCCATGAATATCGAATCTTTTGTCCGACACTCTTGCAATCAAATGACGATGTAAAAATGTATGTAGTGTGTCACGTGACTCGTCTTCATCAGACCCTAATATTCAAAATCAATATATCTGTAAGTGTATTTGCTTCACCCAAACAAATAAAAATAGCCACATATTTAGAGTTTTAAAAAGATAATGCAATAGTCAAGCATTATACCCAGTATATCAATCGCCTCTTCTAAATTAAATGTGCCTGGAATGTAATTCACAATTGTTAAATTTTCTTCTAACGCTTTGGGAAGTCTGTCCAAGAAGCCTTTATAAATCGGTTCTAAAAATAGAATAAAGCTTATTTAGCACGTATCTAACTTTTTCCACGCTCACACATGCATATCTCAGTTGCATCATATGCAACCAGCATCCTTGCATTGATTTAAATATGTATTAGAATGAGGCATGCTATAGAAATTGTCGAATTACAATCTAGACACAATTTACTGACTAATTTTTTTCATGAAATTCAACCAATCATAATCTCTTGTGTATAAGAAAACGTACCAATTTGCTCATCTTGTGAGTAGTATTCAAGACTCAATATCTGAAGTCTGTGGTGGCTGAGTAAGTATATAATGTCGTCTACAGTCAGTGAGCTATTGTCTTCTATTTCTCCACCGGTCAGAAGCAATGCCAGGGGAAGACCTTCACAGAGCTCAACAATCTTTGCTATTTTTTCTGTGTCCTTCAGATTTGGACATATACTTTTTAATAGATCATGCGAATCCTGGTAACACAGTTCTTTCAATAAAAGCTCATCACAATGAATATTTTTCGTGGGAAATCGGACGGTTGACGTTACTAATACCTTAGTATTTTTCAATTGTGAAAGTGAAAGTAGAATATCTACACACAAATTATCGTCATTTTTAAAAATATCTTCTGCGTCGTCAAAGACAATGACTAAATCGTGTCTCCTTCTTAAAATATTTTCACATACGACACTTAGCAATTCTCTGGGATCATCAACTCCGATTGCCTCCTGTATAAAATGCCTGACAAGTGACTGAAGAATTTCATCACAATCAGTGATGTTCCGAAGGTCAATCCAAAAGTAAGGTCGTTCGATGTGCTTACAATATTCTCTTGCTAAGGATGATTTTCCAACGCCTTTCAATCCATGAACGACCACTATATTATATTGTCCGAGTTTTGCTGTCAAATCCTTTAATTCAGATGTTCGACCTATAAAAGTGGCCATTGTAGTAACACAGTAAACAACACTATCGTATATCCCGACTTCATTTAAACTGTTAAGGTCTGATCGTCTTGCATTTCGTGGAAAGGAAGTTACGTGTTTGTAATATTTATTATGTCCGAACGTCATTCAACATAAAACTAAGTACACGTAAATAAAACCCTGATCACGCTTAATTCTTTCAAAGCACAATAAAATAATCTAAAATGTAACATAAATCACTGAAGACGGAAGGCCAAGGTGCATACACTTCAAAGTGTAATAAATCTCATTGACGAAAGTCCCTGTGTGTTATGAAAAATTTAATATGATAAATTATCAGAAGGGTTCATGTTATAGACGATATACGAACTGTATGTATGGGATTCAAAAGTCAAATGCGATACTCGATGCTAGCAGTAAAACTAATTTTAAGCATCATGAAAGGGCCGAAACGTGGAATAGATTGACAAAGGGATATATGACAGATTGCAGGCTGTACAAACATGTTAGTAGTCAATATTTTCTTCTATGAGAAGCACATTGTCTCAGCTGTGAGACAAACTAGAGGGGGGGGGGGGGGGGGGGGGGGTGAATGGTGAAATAAAAGAAACCGCGAAAATTGTATACGACGGAGGGGTTCAGATTCATAAAAACTGATATGTACAATATGTTTACATACTTTTCTAGCCTGAATGTCTTCAGAAATATTATCTACGATCTCTGGGGCATGATTTAAAGAGATCGACACTGAAAAGACACGGAAGAAATTCGGTAAATTTTGTACCGACGCACTCCTTTGTCGCAATACTTAGATTCAGATAAACGTCCATTGCCACCTTATCATTTGTTGAAATACAGATAACCCTTTACTAATACTAAAATTTATTTTTAAGAAGTAAAAGGCAAGTAATCGCCGTATTTATTCATTTAAATTTTGCATTACCTGCAAATCCTGTACTAATCTGACTTTCATTTCCACATATGCATGCCAATGGTCAGAGGCAGAAACTCCCTCTCGTAAATTGATCGCTTTTTATACGCTGATTCTGACATTTAAATATTCCCGACTTTCATGAAAGTTTTACCAAATAGAGCTCAATACCTTGAGGGACATCAGATACATTTTCAAAATGTCTAAAACTGTTCTCCGTGAGCGTATGGATGGCTTTTTGGAATTCCCTATTATATTTAGATTTTATTAATTAATGGCTTTACAATATTCAGAATTGATTAGAATTAATCTCAACTCCTTTAAAAATGTTTGAAAACATTTTAAAGATTTTGTACATTGCATTCATGTTGTTCATCTCTGAACCGATGATGGGATATTCTACGTTCCTATCATGTGAAGCGAAGAGTTTTCCATCCAGATGTTACCTACGTGTAATAACGAACGTTTATACAAAGCATTTTTTTCAACTTTGATAATACATTGAATTATGGCTGTTACAGCGATCAACCGCGTTCCGTTTAATGTTGATCCAACATCGATATCTCAACGTTCACGCATTTCAACGCTGAAACAGCAATGAAGGTGCAACATCCTCTCTCCGTTGATATAACAGCGGTTTTTCTACGTTGAATCAAAGTTGATTTTTTTTTCAAAGAAACACTTCTATGTAAATATATTGATGACCTATAGGGCTGGTATTCATTTCAGTCTTTGCTAAAAGCTTATTGCTTTCCGTTCTGGTCGACGATTTTAGGCCACATGAATGTAGTTATTTGTTTCTCATGCATCGCGGTAGTTCTAGACAGTACACGTGAGTTGTAGAGAAAGAAGAAACCATTTCAAATACGTTATATGAACAGCATGAATTGTGGACGCATTTTTAGCTCCTTATCTTGAAATTTCATGTCTTATTTCTCAGTTTACGTTTAACGATGCAATTACTTCATATCCGTTTACTTACGGGACATAAAATCTTAACTAACCCACCTTAATCTTTTCTAATTTGTAAACCTTCCTCCTGCATTTTGGTAGAAAATATCGCTAATGCACACATTTTTCCCGAGGTATGAACTGCATCTACTCTGCAGTATCTCTCCCACAACAGTATCATTTGCCAGTGATGTTCTTGAAAGGCAAACACAGCACTTTTTGCTCAGCATGATTATTTTCGTGACACTTGTATCGAGTAACACAGAGTGAAAGATTCCTGTCCACGAAAACAAGTATGCTTACCCTGAGGTATAGTTCTGGTTGATTGCTTTTTGTTACAGAAAAGTTATGATTTGCATTCTCATAAATGTTTTATAACAAAGCAAACATGCATTTAAGGGTGAGAATGGAAGTACAATACACAAACCTGTATACAGAAAAATTAAAATGATGTTTATACAGGCGAAAATTGTATTAGTCACATGCCTGGCCTGAAGCACTTCTAGGCCAAACTTCATGCAAAAATAAGCGGGGTTTTTTTTCTAAGAAAATGCTGTTTTAACCAACTTTGAAGCTTAATTTAAAAATTGCTAGTACGAAATTTTCGGTTCAAAAAGCAAATTTGAAAAATTAAGAATTATATACGGTAAAAATTAACAAATGAACATTAGTTTTCAAAAGTGATTTTTTTCCAGGAAATCGTTCTCTCCTATAGATCAAACCGGTCGCGGTAGCTCAGTGGTTAGAGCGTTCGCTTCGTAACCGGGAGATCGTGAGTTCGAGCCCCGCTGTGCCTTGGCCGCGTCAAGCCTAAGACGAAAAATAGGTAGTGATTGCTCCTTCGCCAAACGCTCGGCATTTATAAGTGAGAATCGCGGGTCTTTCGGATATGACCTTAAAAGAAACAGACGCCCCATGTCACGGTAGGCGTTGGCACGTTAAAGAACCCTCACTGCTACGGCCCTGAGCGCTAAGCATAGGTCTAAATTACCTACATCAGTACTAATAATCTAAATTGTTTTGTCAAAGTATAATCATAGTATACTGTCTTCTTTCAGTGAATCTGTAATTTGGCAAATATATAAACAGAAATACCATAAATGGTATGCAATACGTCCGTACGAAGATAATATAGGGTGTTTTATCATAAGGTGTCTGTTTTGTGACAATAATTAGCAAAAGTGGCAAACTTTCAAGAGTTGTAAAACTTTAAGTAAGATCACGGTAGCTCAATGGTTAGAGCGTTCGCGTCTTAACAGGGAGGTCGTGAGTTTGAGCCCTGCTCTTGCCATGGCCGCCTCAAACCTAAGACGTAAAAATAGGTAGTGATTGCTCCTTCGCGAAACGCTCGCCATTTAGAAGTGAGAATTATGGGTCTTTCGGATGTGACCTTAAAAACGGAAGAACCGTGTCGCGAAAGGCGTTGGCACGTTAAAGAACCCTCACTGCTACGGCTCCGATCACTAAGCATATGTCTAAATTTGTGGCTCTTCACCTACAGCTGGTGACGTCTCGATACGAGTGAAAAACTCTCGACGGGACGTAAAACAAACAAACGAAAGGTGGTATCAGCCATCATAAAACCGTTATATATTTTCTTTTGCGTTGTATGAATGAAAAGTTCTAGGTTATAAACTGAGACAGGAAGTAGGTAGAGAGACCAAAAATTCTGTGTGGAAAATATTTCTCCATAATTAACCAAGGTCAACAACCTGTAAATGTCAAAGAAAATTAGAAAATAGCTAAGAATCAAAATCCTTGCAATACGCACATCTATAAGTTTTTTTTTTCAAAGGACCTAACTTTAAAACTGTGAGATGAGTGAAAAGGAAAAATCATACACTAACTTTATAATTTCCTTAAAACTTCAAGCAAGTTCAATAATGTGTGATTTTTTTTCAATAAACTGAAGAAACCACAATCTTTGCCACATGAACATCTTCAATATCTATATGAACCTCTGTAAAATAAAAAGACCCTCACTTGAAAACTGAAGGGTTAGACACACAAGTCATATACTCTCTATGTAATGAAAATGTTAATATAACAGTGACCAATATCATAACTGCTATAAGGAATACAAAATAGAAAGCTTATAGCAGGTGCCTGTAAGGAGTAAGCATCCCCTGTCGACCGGTCACATCCGTCGTAAGCCCTATATCTTGATCAGGTAAATCAATTTGTAGTCAGAATCATTGTACCAAGAACGGCCTAACAATTGGTATGAAACATGTTAAACAGCATTTGACCCAATGACAGTTTGTATTTGCAAACTAAGTCGTTATAAAGACCATAGAATTTGCCACAATCGCAAAATGCTGACTTTAAACGAGACTCTTGAAACCCCTGTAACATCAACGTGTTTGTCAGTAGCTTACCTCGAATTAAAAACTGATCATACGCAGAACAAGCTCTTGCATATCGAATATTAGTTGATGGATATAAACACCATATGGATGCGATCATGGAGTATTGCTACATAAATAAAGTTGATGATAGTCAAGTTGAAACCATCCCAATTGTCATAAAATTGAGTTGTTATTTTTGCAGTTACATCTATTTTCAATAAAATATCGAAGTACGAAGCAGATGTGTGGGATTCTGTGGTGTCTATCGAATCGACATATGAATGAAAATGAATACTGTTGATAGATAAAACGTCGTCGATATATTTAAATGTCCAGTTGAAGGCCATCGGAAAGGATGTTTTTTTTCTTCACATGTGGAAGCTTTTGAATAACCCTGCCTCATGAGAATATTAAAACAAATGAGCTAACAAAGGAGCGCAATTCGAGCTCATGGGAATTCCAACCGACTTTTGGAAGACCTGACTATCCATAGACGGACGTAAACACATAAAGTAAAAGATTATCCTTAACTCCGTTTCATATATATAGATGACGGGAACAAAATCAGTTTGTGTTTTAGAATGAAACAATTCAAGATTATCTATGTTAAATAACACTACACCTCCAATTTTTATTCAAATATGAATAAATCAGTCTAAATGCATTTATTTTCTCAACAAAATTCAAACACAGAATATGTTAGGTCACGATTACACTGTGAAGCGCTCGTATGCATTACACAATAGAAGTAGGCTCAATAAGATGACGGCTTCCAAACCATTTAAAGTAGTTCACTTTAGTTACCGTAAGCAATCCAAATACAATTAATTGACCTGCTCAATTCAAAATACTTAGAATATGAAGTCATAAATAGTCCAAAATCCACACTTATGTCATTTTTCTGCTTAAAATTGGTATTGAGTTATTCTTTTAGACATCGTTTTGTTAACCTAAAGCAACAAACCTGATATAGAACAATAAACTGGAAAACACGTAATGATAAAGAAAGATAAGAAGCAGTGGTTAATAGAATACAAATTAGAGAGTTGGGCAAAAACTGATCCCTGGATATACCAGAGGTGGGATCATGGGCCTAGGAGGAGTAAGCATCTCTGTTGAATGTGAGGTTCTTTTTTTTCTTTTTTAGAATGCATTATTCGTAGCTTATATTCAAAAGATCAATCATTAGAAATCAATTCTCGTAGCGTCTTGGCTACGATTTGACTGAAATAGATCATAAAGTATACCTTAACAATAGCATTCTCTAGAAACATCACTAGTTTTCACATTATCCCATTCGGCATGAAGTTTTAAAAGTCCATTTTCGTTATCAATGTTTTCATACAAGTTCTTCAGGCGTGTGAATTCTATATATCCTTTGTTATATGATTCCCGCGCATCACAAATGCAATCTAATTCAATCTGTGCGTTTCTGAGGATTTTGTAACATCGAAGCACTACCTGTGACGACGGATTGTGTTTAATTATAGCATCCTTCTGATTTAAAGAATATTTAATTACATTTATTACTTCTTGGTATTTGTGTAGATATGTCAGACTCTCCGCCAATCGACACTGTAAACCAATTACTCCGAAATCACGTGCATAGCTGTCGCCATGACGGCCAATTGCTTTTCGAAAAGATTTCATAGCTAATTTATAACTTCCTTTCTCCATAAATGCCCTGCCAAAACTTTCATGAACAAGAGATTGTGTGTCTTCATAGATACCACTGAATTTTCCCATCCGATTCATACTACAATGCAAGACATCTAGGGCGTCATCTGCCCGTCCGGTATCCGTCAGTAGATTTGCCAAGTTTATTTCCGATAACACTATCATTTTTACTGCAGCTTTCGTATGTGTTTTTATTTCTAGTCCTCGTCGAAAATAGCTTTCTGCTTGTTCAAAATCACCCTTCTTTTGATACATTTCACCAACATTGTTCATCATGGAACCCATGATTGGATGCATGTCTGTCCCTGTGGCAAGTCGTCTGCGTCGAAAGGCTTCCATTTGGTACTTTTCACCAACATCAAGATGATCTAAATAAAGCGTGGAAAGTAATAAAACCTGGTATACTTTATTATCAGTTCAAAAGATGAAGTCATTTGCACAATATTTATCTTAATTATGCACTATGCTTGTATATTCATATTACATTCTGCTCCAATGCCTTACATTATTTTTACACCTGTATTTCAGTTCAGTACACGATACCTAAATCCAGATGAAAAAGAGCTAGCGTCTGAAGCGTATTCAAGATAAGATTTTCTGAGTGCATCCCAAGTTCCAACTCAATTTTAAGGGCTTTCTCGAGGATCCTATAAATAGATTTACAAAACTGACCAAAAGAAGCGCATGAACTGTGTAATTAGATCTAAATTTAGAAAACAACACCTTCGATCACAAAATAGAGAATGAGTCTAATATGAAATCAATGCAATCAAATTCGATATCATCACATAATTTTCTCACACTTAATCTTTATTGAAATAAAAGTATTAAAGCTTACTATTACTTATATCTTATTACTTACAATCACTTAAATGATTTACTTACAATTACGTATAATTTTAATACTTACAATTACTTAAATGATTGATTGATTGATTATTTATTGCTTTCGCCACACTCAACAATTTTTCAGTTATCTGGTGGCGTCCAGTTTTCATTGGTGGAGGAGAGAACCCAGATACAATGTACCTGGGAAGAGACCACCGACCTTCCTCAAGTAAACTGGCAAATTTGCTCATATAACGCCGCGGCCGAGATTCGAACACGCGCCGACAGAGGTGAGAGGCTTTGTGATTTTGAGCCCGATGCTCTAACTACTCGGCCACGGAGGCCCCTTACTTAAATGAAAAGGTGAAGATAACGAACAATGATCAATGTAAAGGTTAAGATAACTAACAGTATCTCATCAATCTTTTATGGAATACAAATTAGAGAGTTGGGCAAACACAGACCCCTGGATATACTAGAGTTGGGATTAGGTGCTTAGGAGGTGTAAGCATACCCTGTCGACCGGTCACACCCGTCGTGAGCGCTAGATCATGGTCAGGTAAACGGAGTAATCCATAATCAGAATCAGTGAGTAACGAACAGTCGAACACTTTATATGAAACACGTCAAACAGCATTTGACTCAATGAAAGGTTATACTGGCAAACTGGATTGTTATAAAGACCAGAGAATTTGCGAAATGCTGACTTTAAACGAGACTGTTGAAACACCTATAACATCAACCTGTTTGTTATTAGCCTGCCTCGATTCAAAACCTGATCATACGCAGAACAAGCTCTTGCGTATCAAATCAGTTGAGAGGCATAGACGCCATATGCAGGTGATCATGGAATATTGCTATATTTAAATATGAAAAAATAATCATGGAGAAGCTGAAATAATCCCGTCATAAAGTTGAGTTGTTAGTTTGCCTTTAACATCTATTTTTAATAAAATATCTAAGTACGAAGCAGATGTGAAATACTTCGTAGTCTTTTACTTCGAGTTCACGGAGATATATCGATTTGACATATGAATGAAAATAATTAGTTTTAGTAGATAAAACGTCGTTGATATATCTAAATGTCAAATTGAAGGCCACTGCAAGAGATTCTTTCTTCTAAAGTTGAACCCCGTGAAGATTCGGATTGTTAGAATAAATACTCAGCACCCTTGGCTTGTCGCAAGAGGCTGCTAAATGGGGTTGTCCTTCGGATGAGACCGCAAAAACCGAGGTCCCGTGTCATAGCAGGTTTGGCACGTTAAAGATCCCTCCCTGCTTAAAGTCCATAAGCGCCGAGCATAGGCCTAAATTTTGCAGCCCTTCACCGGCAATGATAACGTCTCCATGTGAGTGAAAGATTCTCGAGCGGGACATTCACCAATATATAATCAGTCAATCAATCTAAAGTAGAAGCTTCTGAATAAATTATGTTTCATATGAATATAAGAACAGGTCAGCTAACAAAGGAGCACAATTCGTGCCCATGGGAATTCCAACAGACTTTTGGAGGGCTCGATCACCAAAAACAACATCGACTTTGTCAAAGAGGAACTCCAGCAACTTTTTAATATCAACTTCAGAGTACTTTTGCTTGGAGTCAGAGTACCAGGTGTTTAACAAAATAATTTTGGGATGAGCAATCACTAGATATGAATGTTTCCTTTTTCCATTTTTGTTGACGAAGCAACTATCTATGATGTCAAAAAGGGTAGTCTTTAATTTATCGTGCGGAATGGAATCATTATGAAATGTATTACTTATATCTTAATACTTAAAATTACTTACATGTATTACTTACAATTACTGCCTTATTACTTACAATTACTTAAATGCTTTACTTACAATTACTTATATCGTTTTACTAACAATTACTTATATCTTAATACTTACTATTACTTACATCGTATTACTAACAATTATGTATCTCGTATTACTTACAGTTACCTATATTTTATTACTTACAATATAGCATCAAGTGATTTCCCTTGGCATCCTAAGTTCCAACCCAGACTCTGATACAAGAAAGCCAGGAAATAGTCTTCTGGTTGAACATGTCGCTGCCTGATACGTAGAGCATCCCTATAATGGCGTTCACCATGAACGTAGTCTCCCTAATTTACCAATGACAATCTAATTACACGTATTTACACATAGTAAATCATAGACTGCGGAATAAAACTGTGTGGCGAACGTAATAACATTAACTTAAGAATGACTGAAATTGTCACTTTCAAACATACGATTTGCTTTAAATGTTTTTGATGAAAAAGTGGACATATCGAACAGTGATCTAACAGTTTAATGTTGTTCAACAATTTAGTGTTAACTGCTTTTTGTTAAGATTAGACTGAGATTATGCATCCTTTTTATGTCTCGCTGTCATGGAAAATATATAACGTTGTCTAATTCAATTTAAAATATGGTCCAAATATGAAATTTTTCTAATACGTTATTCTATCAAAGTGTTGTGTAAAATATTAAGAAAGAGAGCATCCATTACGTTTTTGAGACAAAAATATTCTTAAAATGAGAAAATGATTATTTATAAACGCTTTTTATATACCTAAACGATAAAATACATCAGTGATTGAATGGAAATAAAAGTCAATGTTTCACCCAAAAGGAAAATGACGTGTTGCATTTTAACGCAATATCATACATAACGTCTTGTCTATGCGCAGTTCCTTGTGCAAAAGGGGTGAAATTCAAACCCTTTCTTACTGCAATGTAGTAAACTAGAGAACACGTATATACCAATTCACATTCTTATATTCGTGGAATAAAGAGTAATTTGAAATATTTGAAAGTACAAATTTATACCTTAATATTTGTCACAACACGTCCCAGACCAATAAGTACTTTTGATGTATCATACTCATTCTTGTGTCTTCGAGTTAGGCGTAAACATTCTTCGTAGAAAGCCATCCCCATTTCTGTAAGAACATGGCATGTAGCTATAAATAGATAAATAGATGAATAAAAGATTTTTAATGAAATAGTACACGAGTATTTACCATATGAATCAGGTGAATTAAACATAAACGCTGTATTGGACATGTTGTATTGAAATGAGGCAATGTTGACAAAAATATGATAGGTGTCGCTAGTGCAGTGGAAGACATCTTTAAACAGCTTATTAAAGTTCTGTTGCTCCTGGTTCAATTGACAGAGCGCCATCTGGTAGTCAGAAGTACGAGACTTTTCCTCCAACACCCGAAGGATCTCAGAAAATACTTTACAATATCTAGTCCGTACCACTGAAAAAGTATACCCCATCACTATTATCATAGAATGTCATCTGCTCAAGGTTTTTCTATTACTAGATTAAAAGTGATTTACTTCCGATTCAGATGAATTAATTCAAGTTGTACGTACATGGTAAGTCCTTGATTGTCATGAATTCAGATATGCAATCTCGTAAAATTCCGTGAATGTCAAATCTTTTGTGAATCCCGTACTTGTGAATAACGTGATGTTTTATTGCTGCTTCTAGATGTCCAGTAATGGAGGAATCTTCACATCCTGATTTTTGAAATACATATATGAAACTTTGACAAATGTAAAATATCTTGTGTCACATGACGGAAAACTTTACCGATCATTCTTAAAGCTTTCCCAAACTTTTATGCATCATTTCTAAAGTTTACACACCATTCCTACACCTTACCCATCATTCATAAAATTTACCCATCATTCCTAAAGCTTGTCCATCATTCATAGTTTATACACCATTCCTAAAGCTTATCCATTATTCATAAATTTTTAAAGGGGCCTTCGTGGCCGAGTGGTTAGAGCATCGCGCTCAAAATCACAAGGCCTCTCACCTCTAGTCGGCGCGAGTTCGAATCTCGCTCGCGCCGATATATGTGAGAAAGTTTGCCAGTTTACTTGCGGAAGGTCGGTGGTCTCTTCCCAGGTACATTGTATCTGGGTTCTCTCCTCCACCAATAAAAACTGGACGCCACCAGATAACTGAAAAATTGTTGAGTGTGGCGGAAAACGACAATCAATCCATCATAAATTTTACCCACCATTCCTAACGCTTACCCATCATTCCTAAAGCTTCCTTTTCATCAAAGGTACCTGGAATATAGTTGATCATGGACAATTTATCTTGCAGAGGTTTCGTGAGTCTTAGTAGAAAAGCCCGATATACTGGTCCTGTAAAAGACAGACCCGTTTTAACACCTGAAAAATGTTTTAGTACCTCTCTATTCATTCGTGTTGAAATTATGCAGTTTCTAGCGCAATTGAAAGACTTTTTACCCAGTCGGTCTGTATTTGGATAAAACTCTTGGCTGAGAAATTTCAGTCGACACTGACTCAGTAAACACACTATTTCATCCACTGTAAACTCCCCTGCATCAATTTCACTCGCTGTCATTTTAAGAACAAGTGGTAATCCTTCACACAGGTCTATTATTTTGTAAAACATTTTATTCCTTTCCAAACATGGACAAAGCTTGTGAAGCAGATCTTGAGAATCTTTGATTGATAAAGGTTCCAGTACCATTTCATGTACACATGGGTGATCGACCTCAAGTTTTATCGTTGATGTAGCCAAAATTCGTATGGCATCAACATAAGCAAGGGAATAAATCAACTTTAACATGTACGTGGACAATTTTCGTTCTAATACGCCATCCATGTTGTCAAATACGATGAGATGTTTTGTCTCGGACCCTGAAAGTTTGCAACATAGCATTTCCAACAAGTCATCAAATACCTCATCGACGTTCTCTTCATGGATTATTACATGATTTTCATGTAGAATCGTGATCACTAAAGGTTCAAGAATTTTGATTGCCTCTCCAATATGTGTTAAGTCTACCCAATGTACTTCAAAATCCTTCATACTCTGGCAAAACTGTCGAGCTACAGAGGACTTGCCTACAGCCTTCATACCATACACAATGACTACACTTTTTGCAGATGAAGCTGAGCATAATGTGTCAGTGATATAATGCATCTCCTTCACACGACCCACAAATTCAGCCATATTCTACGATGATCAAATGCAAACTGTCGCATGGAACGCTTATTTATCTACTTCCGTATTTGTTTACACGATTAAAATTGTAAATTAATTGGATGCCACATAGCAGGAAATACGGACGTGTTGCTAAATATACGAATTACAATCATTTATATACACTATACATAGATCTTGGAAACAGGGTTATCCGTTATTTCGTCATCAATGAAGTCTAAAACGTACCCCACTCTGGCTGACTTTAGGACCGATATCAACTCATTTATTATAAATTGAAAACTATACCGGAATTAGGTTTTCCGACCTGCCTGAGTGGGTTACGTTTTAGACTTTACGAATAAAAAAAATCATATCACGTGGTAACGCGGCTACATGGCAGTTTAGAAATTATCTGGTTGATTATACTTGGACTTCGTGATTGGTCAATATCGAATTTTTTATACAGACTATTCTTATATACAATCACTGTAAGAATCATGCAGAAAAGATTTATCGCTAAAGGCCCCCATATAATTTTATCCAAAAATATTTTGTTCCAAATGTTGATTGATTGATTGATTAAATATTGTTTAACGTCCCACCCAAGAATCTTTCACTCATATGGAGACGTCACCATTGCCGGCGAAGGGCTGCAAAATTTAAGCCTATGCAGAGAAAAGTGCTCATACCTTTTATCAAATATTATTATGCATTTTGTTATATACACCTATGGAAATATACGGCGTCAAATATACAACCACTTGTTTAGAATAACATATTTTCCATCTGTATTATTTGTGGATGGCAAATCGTAGCTATATTATTCCTTTATTTGCATACATGATATCGAATCAGTTTAATCGTATTGGTGATGAGTGAAGTGAAATTGCACGTGAATAGAGGAAATTGTTACGAATGTACCAGGGCTGTTCGATATGTAATGTGTATTGTACCACAGCACAATAATGCTTTGCACGATATTCGTGGATGATGATACTCTCTTGAATAGCTCTATTCAATACCTTTCCAACGGTTTAAACACCAGTCTTCAGCTCTATCTGGTTTTAAACTTATAGTCATTTCAGTAGAGACAGTCGTTGACCACTGTTGTAAAAATGATTGGGAAATGGGTTGAGAATATTGAGGAAATTAAAGCTGATATAAAAGTTCGCACAAAACTCAGTCATTCGGTAATGCAGATTTTTAATGAATGGGGGATGTTTATGGGTCTGATAAGGTATCTTATGAGACAGTTCGTAGGTGGAGAAAGAAATTTCTGACTGGCACAGAGTCCGTCAATGATCTGTGACACTAACAGGCAAGGCAAATGTGTCAAAAGTGTGGGAAATAATTGAAAGTGATGGCAGTACACGATATGTGATATTGCCAAAGCTGTTGGCATATTTCTATCGCGGGTGCATTTCATTTTGAAGCGTATTTTGAAAGTAAGAAAGATTTCTACTAGATGGATACAGCATATATTGACAGATGACCAAAATCGGGAACGAGAACAAACCGCTAAGAAATTGCTCAAAATGTTTCCCAAATTCAATTAAAGACACATTGCAAACATCATTACTGGTGACGAAACATGGGTTCACTATTTCGAACCAGTAAGAAAAATTTGAAACAAAATATGGCTAACTAAACACGGCAGAAAGCCTGTAGAACTTTGCCAAAAGAATTGCATATTCTTTTCATGCGATGGTATAGCCGTACAAATTCTGGTGCCGAAGGGCAAAAGTGTTACAGGTCGGTATTACCGAGGTTTTATACTAAAAAAGCTCAAGAAATATTATCATTAACGACGCCCTGTGTCAGGATTTAAGCAGCTTCATCTAATTCATGATAATGCTCCTTCATATACATCTGAGCTTGTGAAGCAATTTTTGAAGTCGGAGAAGGTTATTGTCTTGCCATACCCAACATACTCTCTATATCTAGCTCCATGCGACTTTTTCCTTTTTCCAAAACTTAACAAGTTCTTATCTGGTCGTCGTTACAAGTCCCGACAAGCCCTTGATTCAGCCATCAGTCAGTGCCTCAGAGGTCTACCTCAATCAACGTATCTTGACGGATTTCAGATATGGATTCAGAGATTGAAATTATGTATTTCAAACCGCAGAGAATACTTGTATGTATGTTCATTTCACTATTCGAGTCAAATGCTTTTGAGATATCATACAATACACATTGCATATAGAACAGCCCTTATATAACGAGCATTCTGAAACACACACACACACACACACACACACACACACACACACACACACACACACACACATATATATATATATATATATGAGTTGTATGTGTCTATGTGTGTGATACGTAAAATTATGTACAGCCAACCTTTGTGGCTGTTGAAACTACTGATTTCACAATACGCATATTTTAACACTTTTCAAACTATTGTTATACAAAACATAATATTTACTGTGGTGGGACATTTTCACTGAAAATAACTTAAACAAATAGCTAATGTCAAACATACAATTCATTTTTGAAAAACTTTTCGGTAAAAACGAAGATTCTAAATGGTTCTGCAGTCCTGAAATGGTCATCAAAATCATCCACGTGAAAAGGCGAAGATAACAAACAGTGAACAATCGTAAAAATCCAGTATGGAATACAAATTGGAGAGTTGAGCAAACACGCCCCCCTGGATATACCGCAGGTGGGATCAGGGGCCAAGGAGGAGTAAGCATCCCCTGTCGATCGGTCACACCCGCTGTGAGACCCACACCCTGTGTAAACGGTTGTATTGGTGTAGTCCGGGTTAGTGAGAGAACCTTTATCTGACCGCTCTATACTGTATAGACTGCATTGCGTTAAATAATAATTTTGCATTTGCGCAGTACATGGTGATTATTTTCTAGAACGGATCTTTTTCAGTTGCTCAGTTGTGGAACTTCTCTTCGTGGCTAGGAGGTCGTGAGTTCGAACCCCGCTCGTGACATGACCGCGTCAAACTTAGAACCTAAACATGGGCAGCGATTGCTCCTTCGCCCCGCGCTCCGCATGCAGAAGTGAGAGTTGTGGGTCTTTGGATATGACCTTAAAAACAGAGGAACCGTGTTTTGGCACGTTAAAGAACCCTCACAGCCATGGCCCTGAGCACGAAGCATAAGTCTCAATTTGTGGTACTTCACCTACAACTGGTGACGTTTCCATATGAATGCAAAAATTCTCAAAGGGGCGTAAAACAAACAAAAAAAATCAATCGCCCGTAAGACACCACTTCTGTATATTTTAAACTGTTCATATCACATAATGTACGTCTTTGAAACAGAAAACGCATTAATGTAGATTGATTGATTGTTTGTTGTTTTCTGCCACACTCAACAATTTTTTCAGTTATCTTGTGGCGTCCAGTTTTTGCAGATTGAGTAGAAACCCAGATACAGTGTACCCGGGAAGAGACCACCGACCTTCCGAAAGTAAACTGGCAAACTTTCTCACATATATCGGCGCGAGCGAGAATCGAACCCACACCGACCAGAGATGAGAGGTCTTGTGACTGTACGTCTTTGAGATGGAATTTACAAAAAACAAAACTCTGAGGACAATATCGATCTTTCCAAACAAAGGACCTTAAAGATGAAACATAAATAAGTTTCATTCAGTTTTCAACATACAAACCTTTTTTGTTCTAGAACAATTTTTAAATATCAGTCATGTCTTATATTTTAAATTTAATGGATGGGTGATCTAATTCTTTATTTAAAATGAAATATTAAAAAACCTGCGGGTATACTCGAATATATACAAGTATAAACTCGTTGAATTTTGAAATTCAACTGCATTAAAAAAGTTGAAATTTTTCAGAGAGTTAAATTTTGGTCTTTATGTCCGACTTATAGACAAGTCCTAAAAAGATAAGTAATTTTCCATTTTTCAGACGGCAATGACTGGATGGGAACAAAGCTTATACCATCATTTAAAAATTGTATTTTTTTTGTTGTTGTTGTTGTTGTTGTTGTTGTTGTTTATATTTTGTTGGGGTTTTTTTTGCTTTTTTTTTTTTTATTATTTTGTTTAGGTTTTTTTTTGGGGGGGGGGGTGTTTTTTGGTTTTTTTTGGTTGTTGTTGTTTTTTTTTTTTTAATAGAAATAATATGCATATCGCTTTGATTGATAATAAAGAAAATCTTTTGCAAGAATCTTGTATTATTTATATTATAAACGATCCCAACTATGCAAAAACAAAAATGGCGTTATAGCTTACAATACTTAGCAATTATTGCACATTACTTACTACTCAAATCTGCTATAGTTGATTGATTGTATATTGTTTAACGTCCCGCTTGAGAATATTTCACTTACATATATGGAGACGTTTAAACCTGCTATGGATTTCAAAATTAAAATATCTTGTTTAACTGGGTATTCATATACCATGATCTCTTTTCAAATAGTATCCACATAATTCAAAACAGATTCTAGTTGACATTTTTATCATTAGTTTTTATTTATTTATTTTTTTATCTGTCTTTTTTTTTTTTTATCTATTTCTTTTCTTTTTCTTTTTTTTTTTATTGTTTTAATAAAAGACTGAACTGGCTACCAGAAATCTTGAAAATGACTGTAATTAAAAAAAAAAAATAATGCATAGATTTTATCAAATGGGTCCTGTTTTCAGTATTTAGTTAGAAAATATTCAATTATAAATGACTATTATTCATATATATACTTACTTTTTATATACTAGTACATAGACAAACTTATTATCTCATAAGATGAAAATTAACTATCAAGTATAACCTCAGAATGGAATATGGTTTATATAGAAAGAACTGAACGCGAAAGCTAGTTATGAATTCGTCGAAATATGAGTAATGTTTTATGGTAAGAAAGATAAAGAATAGTTGCTATAATGCTGCTCTATACCAGTAATTCTACGTGAGTTATCGCTCTTTGTTTGTTACATGGACAGCATTCCTCGTGTAGAGGAGATGGGATGGCCGTTCGATGGCTTCCCCCACACATATGGTTGTCATTACTTTTCTGTACCTCATCAAGTATTTCCCATTAGTTTTGGTCAAGATGTGAATGAAATGACAAAGCCCAGAAAAAGGTTAATTTGCTGGTTGTAAGGGAAGATAATGGGCGCCAGTAAATATGGGCGACATATCAATTTTTTCATCACTTTCGTACAGAATATGATTATTTGTAGTCCTGGTACTCATATCTGTATGCAAAATCTCAGCAACATTATACTAATTATCCAGGTCCAATCAGGGGTGCACGGGGATGGTTGTATTCTATACAGCTGCTTGAGACCAAAGGGATATGGAATACAATCTACCCGTACTCTCTGGAAAGGATTTGGTTCATCCTCTGAACGTACAGTCCTCCGTGCTATCATTCATTGGACCTGGATAACGAATCCACATACTGTGTGGGCAGTTACGTGTAGTTGACAAACAATTATACTTATTTCCTGGTTGAAAAAATAGAACATTACATATGTGTTGTACAAGGTGATTAAAAAGTATGGAGCTAAGTTTAAATTAAATTTTAAAAAAAATCCTGACCACTGCGAAGTTCACAAGACATGAATACTGTAAAATTTCACGAGACATGAACACAGCGAAATTCACGAGACAACGTTGTTTATTCCCAATTTCAGCAGAGCATACGGAAATTTACAGCCGACTTGTTAACCAATCAAAACTCATTTTGCAAGTTACATTTTTTAAAAAAAGGTATTATACACTGTTTACTTCCCGGTGTCTTTCTATAACGAGATACCCAGTTTTGGTTGCATGGTTTGATAATCTTCATCTTCTATGTATTATTCTGAGGATAACGAATTTTCCTGAATTTATTGTATATAGGACATATCAGTGTAATAACAATAATAATCCTTCACAACTTTCAACATATTTCACTGTAGTCCACTGTTAAGGATGTGCTCTTTCCTAATCCAGCCATACACCACAAGGAACAGAAATGGATGTATGGTACACCATTGTCGCACACCAGATGCAATATTAGACAACCCTGACTCCTTTACAATAGATACCTACATACATTAACATCTATCTATCATCCGTCTTTCGAAATGCTGAAGATTTGTACACGATACACATAAATGCAACATGTTTCAATAATTTGTCAGAATGATGATGTACATAAATTTGTCCATGAAAAAGATGGAGATAACGAACAGTGATCAGCCTCATAAATCATATAAAGAATACAAAATTGAAAGCAGGACAAACATGGACCCTTAGACACACCAGAGAAGAAATCATGTGTATTGGAGGAATAAGCATCCCCTGCTGACTTGTCACAGCTACGACGTGCATGATATCTTAATTAGGTAAACAGATTAATCCGTCTTCAAAATCAGTATTTGAATACTGATTCAACAAATGACATGAAACAGGTAAGACAGCTTTCGACCCAGAGACAGGTTCTTAGTATTATAATGATCATAGAGTTATATTGTTCGTTTTGTTTGTTTTACGTCCCATCAAATATTTTTTTTACTCATATTGAGACGTCATCAGCTGTAAGTGAAGTACCACAAATTTAGACCTATGTTAGCACCTAGGGCCGTAGCAATGAGTGTTCTTTTACGTGCCAACGATTGTCGCGACACGGGACATCCTTTTTTAAGGTCATATCCGAAAGATCCGTGATTCTTACTTCGAAATGCCGATTGCGATTGCCGAGCGTTTGCGAAGGAGCAATAACTACTTATATTTATGTCTTAGGTTTGATGCGGCCAGAGCGGGTTTCGAACTCACAAACGGGGTTCGAACTCACAACCTCCCGGTTAGAAAGCGAACGCTCTACCACTGTGCTACCACGACCGGTCATAAAGTTGAGTTACATAATCTGCCCAACTATATATGATTCTAATGTCGAGTGTATGTTTTGGTGCCTGTGAAGTATGCTTAATAATTTACACACATTAACTAATTGTCACTGTGTGATGAATAGACTCAAGAATATTTAAATAGGAATGTTAATTTTCATGAATTAAATCAAATATTTCGTATAAAATGCAATTACCTAGGCTTAGTGGAAACATATATTCACACCCATGTATGTATATGTATATATATATATATATATATATATATATATACTCTGCTTTCCGTGCATCATAATCATTCTTCTTTGTGTATCTGGATGGTTATTAACATTTTCATACACAAGTACAACTTTGGTGTTCAATTTGAGATGTATGACGCACTAAGCTATTCTGAAAAGAATTCTCAGAAGTGAGTGGCTAAGTGCTAGAAAATCGTTGTCAATATTTGAAACGTTTAGAGTCTATTCATGAAAAATAAACCATCTTGATTCTCTTGAAATCATAATAAAAGATTGAATTTGTGTTTCCTTGTCATTTCGGCTTGTCTGAGAAGAAAAATATTGTGGAGAAGTAAACAACTTGTGTTAGCCAGAAACAGAGATGAAGAAATCATTCTTAATTTAAATCATGAAATTCATGCAAGAGAACATAATACACGGTATTTAAACAAGGTAGCAAATTAATAAATTATTTATTTTTACTCGCTATCTGGATCGCCTTTCACCAAATTATATCATTTCTGAAAGCAAATTGGTTCACCGTTATAAATTTATAAATTATGAGATTTTTCATTTAATGTGACCAAGACATCTTGTCAAATTGTGGTTTTTGTTTTTTGGTTTTTTTTTGGTTTTTTTTTCTTTGTTTTTTGTTTTACGTCCCTTCGATAATTTTTCAATGATATTGAGACGTCACTAGCTGTAGGTGAAGTACCACAAATTCAGACCTATGCTTTGCCCTCAGTGCCGTAGCAGTGAGGGCTTTTAACGTGACAATGCATGCTTTGACACGGGACCTTCGTTTTCAAGGTCATATCCGATGGACTCATGATTCTCATTTCTAAATGTCGAGCGTTTTGCGAAGGAGAAATCACTACCTATGTTTACGTCATAGGTTTGACGCGGTCACGTCACAAGCGGAGCTTGAACTCACGACCTCCCGTGTACTTGGATACGTCATATAGGTTTGGTATGAACGCAGTGGAATGAAATATACTTGCATCAATCTCTTAATTTAACGATATCAGCCCAATAATTTACTCTGATTGATTGATTGATTGATTATTTATTGCTTTCCGCCACACTCAACAATTTTTCAGTTATCTGGTGGCGTCCAGTTTTTGTTGGTGTAGGAGAGAACCCAGATACAATGTACCTGGGAAGAGACCACCGACCTTCCGCAAGTAAACTGGCAAACTTGCTCACATAACGCGGCGGCCGAGATTCGAACACGCGCCGACAGAGGTGAGAGGCTTTGTGATTTTGAGCCTGATTTACTCTGAATTAATCTCGGAATTTAACGATATCAGCTCAGTAATTTAACCTGAATTAATCTCGTAATTTAAGAATATTAGCCCAGTAATTTAACCTGAATTAATCTCGTAATTTAAGAATATTAGCCCAGTAATTTACTCTGAATTAATGTCGTAATTTAACAATATCAGCCCAGTAATCTTCCGTGTATCAATATAGTAAATTTCCGATATCAGATCAGTAATTTACCTTGTATCAATCTCGTAATTTACCGATATCAGCCCAAGTAATTTACCCTTTATCAGTCCAGCAAGTTACACTTACGTATGATAGGCCAGTAAATATTTCAGGGTTGCATGTACCATCCTTAACAAACACGTGTAAATATTTAACAAGTACTGTTGCATAATTTATACTAGACATCAATCAATATATTAATCAGTTCAGCATAGAGGCATTTCTTTGACCACTACTAGAATTGATTTATAAGTGCACTTGCAGTATCCGAAGTCAAAAAAAGATCAATCAGTTATTAAAAGTGCAATTTCAGGATGTCCTGCCAATAACCTCCAAGTTGTAGACAAAATTTGCTAATTATCAAAAATTGCCTCAGGCATGTGATGTTAAATATCAACTCAATCATTAAAGCATGCAAACAGAATTGCTCCGCATCTCATGATTCTAAACGCATGAGTAAACTCTTTAAAATAATGTTAAATCCAAACACGATACTGGTCTTTTTAAAGTCTTACAGATTACAAACTTGTACTTTGCATCAAATCATTGATCCGCTCCTAACACCTTGAAAAAGATGTCAAAGGATCAGCCGGGGTTTATGGAGTGAATGACTCCATGTTCGTTGTACATGTCTTTCACATCATCGATTGCTGGTGGATTAATTCCTCGGTCGTCAGCCGTTCGACAAACCCGACCTCTCTAATTCCAACAGTCTTTTCACTTTTCTGATGAATTATCTTCAAATTTGCATGCAACCCTATAATCTTCAAGTTCTTTTCATCCTATAGTAGTTTCTTTACTATATGCTTGATGTTGCATTCTGTGTGTCATCGAACTCGTCTGGCGTACGGAAAGTTTGTTATTGAAAAGCGAATTTGGTTCCATTTTTGAGATCATTATCGGCAGGTGAGCATGTTTAGTAATTATATTTCCCATGGAGGTAAGGAGTGAATGACCTTTGTAGATCTAAAGGCAACATTTCACAAGCATTTATATTTGGCATAAAATCTCATTGAATAGAAATATTATTTGTACAACATATTACAAGAATTGCATTTCCTGGCTCGTATTCAGCATACAGTGCATATACACTCCTATATGTGTCATTAAAACCCACCAGCCAGAGGCAAAGACTTGTATACTCCACTCAAAACGTTTCGTAACTCATGCCGTAGACAATTATTTGTACATGTACAATAATTTGCATTAATATGAGTATACGTTGGTTTAATTTATAGAAAATAGATGTGAACAAAGAGAAAAGTTCGTTGTACTTTTTATCCGTCCTTATAAGGTCTTCGGGAGTGAAAGAAATCGATGTTGATTGACCCGAAATTCCCTGTCCACCGACGACCTTTTCTCGACTTGTGGAGATAAAATACCGATACACTGCTTTTCACAGCCTCTGAATGAGCTTTCCATCTGCCCAAGTGATGTGAACGGAGGGTGAACAACCGAGGAGGTCATGAATCCTTTCGTCAATCAATATACCTGCCTTTAAAACGCGCGCGGAACTCCATTACCCACTGGCTGTCACAAAAATAGTCACCGATGAATCTTGCAGGGTTTTGGGGTCACCCACTCGGGTGACCCAAAACAATCCGTGCTCGTCCGTCGTCGTCCATGTGTCGCTCCTAAACTTTGAACATTTTCAACTCACAATCAGAAAATATGCTTCACCATTGTCTTTAAATCTTGTATGCGGCATCTTTTGGGATATAGTAACATGGATATGAATTTCAAAACTTTAGAAAATGATGCAATATATAAATATCTTATAATATATGGAACCGGTCGGGGTCGGGGTATATTACCTTGTGGTGATGACTCTTAGTTTCCAACCGGGGCTCGGACTTGATTCTCGATCCCGACGTTGTGTCAATCTTAACTTACTGTAGATAGTGATTATTCATTCGCCAAGCGCAAGACAGTAGATGATAAGACGCGAGAGTCATAGGTCTCTCGAATATGACCTTAAAAACGGAGGTCATGATAAACATTGGCACGATTAAAAACCTTCACTGCTACAACCCTTAAAGTCATAGGTCAAACTTTGTTGTTCTTCACCTAAAGCTGGCGACGTCTCCACTGAGTAAAAAAAAAAATCAAATGGGCCGTAACAAACAAAATAATGAACATACAGACCTCTACCAAAATTGTGAAATCCACAGCGCACGTGATCAGCGTGATCAGGCCGAAGCTAAGGGTTGAGCTAACTAGTGAATACAGAAAATATGTCATAGTTAGACCTCTCAAATTAATTTCTTCTCTCACAAACATAAGAAAGAAACGGAGCGCACCGCTGTGATAAGTATACTGGACTACCGCTGTAAATCTTGGGACTCCAAGTGGTTGCTCTGGTCCCATGACAGAGCTAGATAGACATGAGGAGAGCATTGCTCCCGAACGTAATATATCAGACAAACTGAGCATATGTAAAAGTAAGTAAGTTAATTTTATTTAAAATCGGTACTACAGTAAATTGAACAAGTCAACATAAGCTTTGTAGAGCTTTTAAACCGTCTATCATTTATATTCAAAGATAATATAAGATACATGGCGTGCATATACACATATTTACAGACATATCACAAATTAACCCCCAAAAAAAACATTCCATGCAAGAATATATAGATAAGAAGGCTTGAGATTAAACGGAGAATAAAACATACTACAAGCAAACGTGGATGTCCCATGAAAAGCAGCAACAAATTTCAAGCAATCTCGCAACATTTTTTTTTTTTTCAAATGCAAAACTATTTTATACTGGAGACTAGATAGATAGTATTAAATTAAGAATTTCATAGATCATGATTTAAACACAATCTTAAATTCATCTTGATTTTTATCTTTGCAAAGCAAAAAAGCACTAAGATCAATTACTAAGCATACAAATAATTCGACATAAAAGCTGCATAGATAAAATAGAAGCAACACATTAAACTACATACACTGGACTTAAGATCTGCATAATTAACAATCGCATGTGGGGAAAAAAACTTAGATACAATGATTTAGGAGTGCTTTGCCGCGATGAAGACCAACTTTTTGCCAATGCCTGGTCATTTGTTTTGAAAAACTGAAAATTATTCCAAGGCCATAATATGTGATGCGATGCTGTTATTTATTAGACTGTTGACGTAATGGTGTGTCTACGGCCTATATATGCTTTGGCCTCACCATCGAGACATTTTGATCTATATTTATACGTTCCGCAAAGATAAACGCTACAACTGCAGTATTGATCCTGCTAAACTGAATGCCTTCAGACGTGGTTTTAAATTGTTGCCGATTTATCTCTTTACAGAGCATCACGCGTCCTCAAGGAGACCCGCCAGGAGTTCAGTAAACACAGTCAGGTTAACATCGTATCTCCTAATGATCAATGGCGGATCTAGAGGGGTTGCGGGAGTTGCAAACCCAACCCTACCTTGGTTGAATATTTTTAACAAATATATGGTGTGTGTGTTTTTTAATTTTGAGGTCATCAAAACTAGGACGGAAAAGGTATATTCTTGCCCCCCCCCCCCCCCCCCCCCTTAAATTTCAGCCATTGAAGATCACCAATTCTCGGGAAAGTGGCGTCTCTCAGAACAATTAATTTAGGCGAGTGACGTCATGAAACACGGGACAAAAAATAACACGTGACAACGATTAATCTGATAAAATAGATACCGCAAAATCACTTCCTTTCTCTGAAAAGCACTACAACTAATTCAGGAAGCTCTCTTTCTCATTGAAATTACGTAAGACGAAAAGAAAAATCAATATTGCGAACATACTATTAATTGACACTGACATACAAGTACACACATACATATAGCCTTGAGATGTTCAGCGAATAACCTTGATACAAAGGTCACCCTTTTTCTAAGAATGTGCCTCTTCTTATCCCTACCTGATAACCTTTATCGCAGGTGTAGGTGAAATACTCCCGACTGTATGTCACAGCGATCGTACTAAAAGTACGTAGTGTCTATTACAATACTATGATGTATACATGTATTAACATAGTATATTGATACCGAATCATAATACTGTCCTATGTTGTACTATTATCGTAATATACTAGACTATATTTTACTGTACTTTATGTGGATCATCGTTAGTTGACCAAAACGTTACTATTTGCAGGGACGTGGCATCATTTTTCAAAGTGGTGGCACCTGGTGTTGGTGGTAGGGGGACTGAGGGACAAATTTACTTTACAATTTGTCCAAAATTCTTAGTAAATAAAATAAAAATCAACAAGAACGTAACAGATGTGTTAACGTGGGGGGTTGCGAGCGTTTGTCCTTCACTTCAATTCATCATACATTTTACTAGTACCATTAAAACGTGGAGAAAGAGAGAGGAGGTGCAGAGGCCCGATAAATCTTGCGTGTTACTATAACCAATTTTGCATGTAAAATGCTGCAAAATGAACAGTCTACATCTAAATAGAACGCAAAGTCAAAGAGTATTCTATTAAGTCCTATATTATGATATAATCCAATCAAAAGGGTTGGTCGAAAAGTTGAAGCTAAGTTCCATTTCATTCCCTTTGAAGTCACAGGTTTAATTCGCAAGCATGTGAAGTTTTCCTGTAAACGAAGAAAAAACAAAGCCAGGAAATAATAACGCTGCTGGATAGTAAACAGGATACAATGCTGAAAAATATTTCTTTATGATGACGTCATTTGCAATCGGTTTATTCACCAACGGAAAAACATGCTTGCGACCTTTTTGTCCCCGGTACGCTGCATTTGCGTCAGTTTGTGTAACAGGATGCATTTTCAACGGCGGTGCGCGAACTCCTTCACAAAGGGGTGAGTGCGAGAAAGCAGTTCCCCGGTATCTGTATACACAGGAAGGCTGTGGTCAAAAACCTGGACGTTTTATAATTATCATCACGTGACAAAGATGATTTTCGTCATGTCAATTTGGTCAATTTTTTCCTATATTCTTTGTTTCCTGCATTAAAACGTTTAGTAAACATAGCTTTTAATTATATAGATTATGTTAATTGATACAGTCTAGACAATGAAGGTCAGACATGCGGAATCGAGCTTAATGTCGTTCTTGAAAGTATAATTATTGCCCATGGGAGAATCAATTTTTGTCGTATATACATTTATCATGCACATTAATCCATTTTTGCAAATTTCATCGGATGTGACAACTTTAAATTCTTGTGTTTTCAGAAAGGCACAGTGTTTGCATAAATAAAACCAACACCTCTTAAACTAGAACCGAGTTCGATAAAAATCTCACGCAATATGTAATCCGATTTTCACTTTCGATATAGATTCTTGAGATTTTGGTTTATACGTGATAATACCGTATCATGTGGTGACTTGATTATGTAATATTGACAATTCATTGACACAATTTGTAAAGACGTTAATTGATATATTTATTTGATAAGAACATTCTCTGTTCTTCAAACACATTGGGAATATTAAATTCCGATTAACTATTTACCAGCGGTCAGGTCTTATTACGATCCGCAATTTTATGTTCATTTACTGAAATCATACAATTTGTGAGGTCACGTATAGAGAGTCCACCTTAATCTAAAATGGATTAAGTAACAAGCCAATTAAACCTCCTAGGTACGCATTTAACTGTCTCCTTCACGTATACAAATATAAACAATCATTCATTTCGCCATTGTAAATTGAATATCACACTTCTGAACAGCAGTTGTAACTGGCGACATGGTCAAGCACAAGTCTATTTCTTGAAGCCCCCTAGGGATTGATCTTTTTTTTTTTTAATTCTGCTATGGAATTGGGTTTCATGAGGGATACAAGTGCTCAGAGATTTATTTTCCAGGTGGACGTTGTATTGTCTCATTCAAACGATGGTCTCGATCTCTGTCCTCGAACAAAGAAGGGCTAAATTAAGCTTAACTGTCAAAATGCAGGATTTCATTTGTGTTCCGCGCATCTTTTAAAGGAAGAGCATATACTAACACCAACAGTTTGATATATTTGATTCTCATATGTAAATATTTTACACTTTCATTTGTTCTTTCCCAAATGAAATGCTAGCCATTTCCTCATGAATGACAAGGCTAAGATAACTAAATACTGGAGTGTTCAAGCGTTGCTGTTCATACCCTCATATATTTTTAAAAATGAAATTATAATTATTTTTCATATTTACATTCCACTTTGATTTCTGTCGAAATTCTCACCGCTGAAATAGGCGGACTATATTTATCAAGATTCATACGCACAGTTCCGTGACTGCTTCATAGATGACCATCATCACAATTGACAAAGATATCGAAAAACATTGGAAATGTAATACTAATGAATGAATACGAATATTTATATTATAGCACACCCATGAATTACATAAACCGAGTTGACTTTATCGAGACCGTAAGGGCAGACACACTGCTTTTAAATTAAAATATTTATAGTTACCTACTTCAAAAATAACGATTGTATTCACTTAAATGTCGATTGATGAATACAACGTTGTGACTGTAAACATTTCCTGAAATCTGATAGTGTTGAATGTTCTACAAATGATCACATGTTTTCGGTCTAATTTAGGAAAACATTTCCATTGAAGTCGTCCGTATTTATGATTCAACATCGTGTACAATAATACCACATACAAAACCTTCTATTCACAAATCGCACCACGTGACAAGTGTTCGGCTTTCACTCATGCACACTCAATACCTGCTATTAAACTGCGATGGCTCAACCTTTCGGAAAGTAATATGGAAAATACTGAAAAGTATAAAGGCGACATGCATTAATATGCTAAAAATGTGTTAAAGGAAGGATATATTTTTTCTTTCCTTCTTTTTTTTTTCGGGAAAACAGGAAATAGTAAATAGGACAAGAGGGATTTTAGACTTTTAGTTCCGTATTGAGAGGATTAAGATTATGATTGTTTATTGCTTTCCGCCACACTCAACAATTTTTCAGTTATCTGGTGGCGTCCAGTTTTTGTAGGTGGAGAACAGAACCCAGATACAATGTACCTGGGAAGAGACCACCGACCTTCAGAAAGTAAACTGGAAAACTTTCTCACATATATCGGCGCGAACGAGAATCGAATCCACGCCAACTAGAGGTGAGAGGCCTTGTGATTTTGAGCGCAATGCTCTAACCACTGGGCCACGGAGGCCCCTTCCGTATTGAGAGGACGTAAGATATAAATAAATCAAAACAGTTCCAAATACTGGAATATTTCCGCGAAGTAACAATTAAAATTAATCACGGTATGTATAAGGAAGACAAATAACATATGATTTTATGTACTTTGGAAACATGCGATACTGTCAATTATGATTTATGAAATCAAATAAATTTTCAATTGTGAAAATACAAAATCTTTTTTTTTTAATTGATCGATACAGGGAAAGTCCTTCATACGGAGCGTCAAATTAAGATAAAAGAAATAAAACAATTGAAGATGTCATCATTTATGTGAAGCTATCATTAATTCAATTATAGCGCGCAATAATTGAATTAATAATAACTGAATTGTTGCACGCATCAAATCAATTATTGCTCTCATTGATTGAATTGATACGTACATCAAATTAATTATTGTTCTTATAAATGAAATTGATGCGCACGTCAATTCTAATATTGCTCACAACAATGAAAATGATGCAGGAATCAATGTGGTGTAATTATCGCTCACATTTTAATTTGGAGTTTGTTACAGATGATTTGATGATCTTTTTAATTCATTTGAAGTTATCTATAATTATCAGTTCTTTTAAAGAGAGCAAGGATTCAATTAAAGAAATTATTAATGCAGTTGTAGATATGTTGAACTGAAAATGTCTCTTATTAAATGATTGCCCCCTCTATAAATGAATTGTTGTGTTCATCATTTGAATTAATTTTATCATTAATTCAACTGAAGAGGGCATGCGATAATTCAATTATTGCACACACTAATTGAATTCATGCGCGCAAAAATTCAGCTGAAGAGAACAATAATTCAATTGTCGTACACATTAATTGAATTATTACTCTTCTGAGCTGAATAACAGCGCACATCAATTCAATTGCTTATATCATTAATTCATACGAAGAAAGCAACAATTCAATTACAGCGCACATCAATTTATAGCAGAATAATTATTGTTATCAATGTAACCATTCAAATTAATATGCGCAATAATTTAAATTTAAAGATATTTTTAAATGTTTAAATTATTGCACATGTCAAATGAATTGCTGATAATGTCAAATAATTAAAAGTATCTTCAATTTGAGTTGTTTGTTAATTTGGCGCTCCATACCTCCAACCTTACTAATCTGCATGAAGTACGGCAATATCCTCTGTTCTCTTTATGTTGTGAACAGGTGTTACTTGACAAAATACCTTCACAAAGAAAACTGTTTTACACTGCAATAGAAATCCAATGTACAATGTTTGAATATATTGATATGTCATTAAATTCGGAAAACCAAACTACAATAAAATCATCATAAAAAATATCTGATCAGCTGAAAAAAAACTTTTTTATGCTAGTTTGAAAGATTGTCGTTTTATACTAAAAATTTTAAGTCAACGAATGATGGTTAACAAAATTGCCGACAGATAAAGACTGAAAAAACCTGAAACTTAATGGGTAGCTTAATTTTCAGACACTTCAAACCACAAGTTCCGAGAGAAATGTTATTCATTATTCGAATAAACTGTTTATAGAAGATTAAAAACAGTCCAAGATATGAACGATGCTGACTTCAATACAATGACATTTTTAATATCCCAATTTGCAAGACATGTTCGAATCTTTAAAATTGCTTTAATTACGACAAGAACTGTGAATAGGCAAATCATGAAATTATAAAATATGTCGCATATATATGAATGGGTGGGCAGGATAAAAGAGACGGGGGGGGGGGGGGGGGGGGGGGGAGCTGGAGAAGGGGTGATGAGAAGAGAATTTAAGGAACGTGATAAAAGGAGAGGTGGAGGGGAGAAAGACAGGAAAGGAGAGGAGAGGTAATGGAGAGTGTGGGAGAGAAAAAAGTGGCGGAATAAGGGGGAATGAGAGAAGGAAAAATGCACCCCCTCCACCACCATAACTGGAGGGGTGATCTTCCTATTTCCGTTGAGAGAGAGAGACAGACAGACAGACAGACAGAGAAGACAGACTGACACACACACAGAGAAAGAGAGAGAGTTTTGTAAGAACAAAGTAATTGTGCCTGAAATATTATGAAAATATATATTACACAGAAAAGGTGCGTATCACCATCATGTGTACCGTATGTGTTATGCTGACATGTTGTGTGACTATCTGTAAATTCAACACAATAACTAGGGGGTAATCGAAAACGGTATGCATTTTCAAAAAGTAAACTTCTAATCAATCTTATCCCAATGCAAATGCTTGTTGAGAACCCATGATTGATTTTGTCTTACACTACCTATACTTATGGGTTGAAAGTACATCTAGATTAATGCCGAGTGTGTAAAGTACGTACTGTGGGGGCGTTGTTTTATCGGTTATAGGTCTTTTTATTTCAATATCGGATCCAGATAATTGTCAAAGGAATGGGGGTGTTGAGACCCAAGTTATACCTTTTCTACCAAGGGGTTGAAGACACCATAAATGTGAGGGGGGGGGGGGGGGGGGGGGGGGGGGGGGGAGTTGACCTGAAAAAAAAATGTGCCGATTCCTTGCGAGCACTGTGACACGTGACCTCGGTTTGGTTAGTACCAGACGCAACATCTCGGGTCTTTCCGGTAAGCTCACGTAAACACGTTGCCTTCTCCCTTGCCGGAAAGGTTTGATGATGCGCATCTCAATCGTAATAGGTCGAAAGTGGTCTCCGTCGCGCCCGGATCTTGAACCCGCTCATAAAGCGAGCGCCTTACCGATTCTGACACGCAACTGTTTGACGTTAGTGCTTGTTTTGTGACATCAGTAACAAATTATGCCGTTTTACTGCAAGTTTTTTCTCTCTCTCCCCCTCTCTCGGTCAAAACACTAACCTTTCAACTTTGACATGAAAACCTATAAGAAATAAATACATACAGCCCACATGTAGACATTTAAGCCTCACATACTGGGTTTATTATTTCGGCTTTTATTATTGCGGTTGTGAATTCGAGTATACAAACCGTACCCACGAAAATTGGACCATACAAGTGATGACTTCATAGTCATTTTAATTAAGGATGCAAGTTGTACTACGTGTAGTATGCATTTAATGCATGAAATCGGGAACTCAACAAAAGCACAGCATGCAGTATACAGATCCTGGAGTACCACGTGATATCTTGATTTCAGGTACTCACAAAGAAGATGATGTTACAGGGGTTTCAACGGTGTCGTTTAAAGTCATCATTTTCGTATACTCTATGGTCGTTATAAGATCTAGTTTGCCAATACAATCTGTCACTGGGTCAAATGCTGTCTGACATGTTTCATACAGGCTGTTCTTTGCACACTGATCCTGATCAAGATATGGGGCTCACGGCGTGTTTGGCCGGTCAACAAGGGATGCTTACTCCTTCTATACAGGCACCTGACCCCGCCTCTGGTATGTCCAGGGGCTCGAATTTGTCCAACACTTTATTTTGTATTCCTTATAAGAGTTATAAGAATGATCACTGTTCGTTATCTTCACCTTTTCATTTGGATGTTTTAAAATCAAAGCACAATAACTACAGCATACAACAACTGTAATTTTATAATCGTGTGTCCTCAGGTGTGTATCTCAATGTATGGAGATACTAGTGATTGATTGATTGATTGATTGATTGTTCGTCCAGTTTCTTTATTGCTGGAAGAGAGAACCTAGATACAATGTACCCGTGAAGAGACCATCGACTTTCCGAGAGTAAACCGGCAAACTTTCTCACATATATCGGGAGAATCGAGCCCGCGCTGACTCGAGGTGAGAGGCCTTGTGATTTTAAATGTGATACTCTAACCACTCGGCCACGAAGGCCCTGATCTACTAGTGGGTCAAACAGCTACATACTCTTGTAGGAAATATATATGAAAATCGAGCTGTGAAATATACGTACTACAAATATTCATTATTTGTATGTTTATTTATACATAGTTTTTTATGAAGGAGATTACTGTCTAATTTGTGAGAACTTGTGCCCAATCCTTTTGGATTTTTTGTCAATAAGATACGTTGAATTCAATTCAACAACTGCAAAAAATCAACGGGGAGGGGGTGTCGCCCTTTACAGAATATCTTGTCCATGATACCATAACATTCACTAAATTCCGTTAGAATAGGTCCTCTGTACCCTTTGCTTGTCGAAAGAGGTGACTAAATGGGGCGGTCCTTCGGATGAGACTGCAAAAACCGAGGCCCCGTGTCACAGCAGGTTTAGCACGATAAACACCCCCCCCCCCCTTTATGTTCAAAGGCCATATACACTGAACATAGACCTGAAGCAACGGTGACCTCTACACGTGAGTGAAAAATTCTCGAGCGGGATATAAAATAATATGCAATAATATTCATTGTATATGTATTTACATGTGAAAACAGAATATGTTTTATGCCACTGGAATTCTGGTCTATCCATCACCTTCATCATGGCTGTACTTTATAGATAGGACTGTTGAATAATGTATGGGGGTTTCGATTTCAATTTTTAAACATTCTGAAAGTTGGTGTGGTTGTATTAAACAAAATCTCAAAACAATTTTCAGTAGGCGTGAGGTATCTGTTCATCAATGTCGGTATCAATAGATATGTAGTTTATCAAATGCTTGGCGGAAAAAAAAAGTTGGATAAAAGATACCGATGTGCATTAATTTTAAGGATGTCATAAATATAGATTTGCAAATGTCTATTAATTAATCTAAGAAAGACATGGACTGTGTGTTTACCAATGAGCCTGATCGACTATCATTTGAAAATCAATACCTACCTGTTTCAAATTTGATATTCTAACAATTAGCAATATTGAATCTACAAAGGAAATGTAACAGAAATTAGGGCTCAATAATATATCCCAACAAACTTTCACGCAGAAATTTTCACATCTCTCTTTATGTCAATTGTGACCTTTTGGAAAGTTTCTAAAGTCGAAAATGTTTTTTTTTCTTCAAAATTCAAATACGTGAGTATATAGCTAGATTTTTCAAAACAATAGTTTGAGTTATTGTGTTCCTATAAGCCTCTTACTCCACGTACAAAGCGTGTTAGCTTATATTTTTATCCGTGATGTAAGACCGATACCGCATATAGAAAGGAAAAAAGCAAACAGTGAAAAAGAGAAAGTAGTACTGATTTTAAGCCTTTTCTTCTTCTGAAAACCTCCTACCGCTACAAATATCATAGACCCCTGAGGACAGAAATATCCTCATTCCACCCACTCGGCATATCAATATTCGCTGTCTATAATATTATCGTAATTATCTTATTTACGGCGGAGAAATGTTCAGTGAGTGCCTCATGGAATTTTACGATATGCTGTGGTTTTTGTTGGTTATTTTTTATCGTTAGCTCTTTTTTTTTTAAATTATTATTATTTGTTGTCTAATGTTTGAAATCATACAAAATTATCTATAATTTTCAAATAAAGTTCTAACATAAGAACAATTTAAATTTTCTGACCTGGTTGTTGCGCAAATCTTGTGCAACTATACCGTTAAAATGTGCAGGTGTCATGTACTAATATTTAGAAAGGTGGGAGATACAGTATATAGTTCCTGTGCTTGCTCTCTCTCTCTCTCTCTCTCTCTCTCTCTCTCTCTCTCTCATGTGTCGATTGCTCAACTTCCACATCACGATGAAATGTGACAATTGAATTAAAATTGGAGAAGAGAATCGAGCAGCTTGTATGGCGATATGCATGACTACCCGTGCATACAATAAACTGTCTACCTCTTTGTCGCTATCAAGATACCCTGTGCATCTGTGTAGTAACTCGTTGTGCACAGCACATTTCCAAACTGTTGTACATTTGGTGTCTATTTGGAATGAAGCATATGGTACTTAATCACCCGTTGTTTTGTCACGTGACTCTTAGAGGCAGAAAATAAGACAGGAAGGAAGTTGATATTGTAGGATAGAAGAGTACTTAACGTATCCTCTCCATCTTGAAAAACATCTGATACAAATCGCTGGAAAGTCTACTTGTAGAGGTCACGGAGTCACCATTGCTTTTGTTTCACTTTTCTGATGGCTATTTCCCCTGAGTGGGAGTAAGAGATGATTCGCTCGCAAACATTCTGAAATAGATGGTCTCATGTGGTTTTCTGTTATCAGATCAAATGACCAATAAATTTAAATTTTGGAGTTAGAGGCAATTAATGCATGACACCAACATTTTTCAAGCGTCTGATAGTTATGGGGGAGGGGGAGTACATTTAACTTTTATCAGAGCTGTACGGTGTTATATTAGTATCTGTAATAACCAAGTAATTGTTTTATTTGTTGATTGTTGTGTTGTTGACATTCACATTACTGAAAAAATAAATGGCACTTTCATTAACAAATCATTCATATTAAGCCACATGACCACAAAATATGGCACGACACGGCACACAGTTATCAATATTTCAATTTTGGACAACACCAAACAAACAATGTTTTGGAAAGTCTCAACTACCAATTCACATTTACTTGGAATTCACATAGAGTTTGGTCTTCGTCGAATGGTATGTAAAATATGTTGTATTTTGCCTGCCTACGCTACAATGAGCAATATGGCCGCTGGGTTGGGCTGTCTGTGACCTTCATACTTCATTGATCAGCGTAGTGAAAAAGAAAAAAGAAAGAAAAAAACCACCATAAATTGCGCTATAGGCGTACAATGTCACCGTTTCCTCCCCTCTTTCTGCATTCCTCGGGGGTGTAGAGAAGGATCTGAACGATCTGTCATACACTCTTAGGTTGCTGGAGCTCGTCACTTGCCCGAGATTGTCACAACTTTGACCAGGTGTTATTTTCAAACTGTGCCTGTTTGACCTACTTTGTGGGAGTCTTCAGGCCGTCATGGCTGGATATTCGCAGTCATGAATTGGCTATGTTAACATGATACATTTTGTATTTGTTGATAACTAAAGTACTTTCTGCACATTCCACGGGGGTTACTTTACAGATTTCACGGTCCTCTGCATTTTCAAAATATGTGAATGATTGTGCGGACAAGAATAGATGACCGTGCTGATTTTATCTATATATAAATATCTTCTATGATTAATTACAATAGAGCACAAGATATTGCAAATGAGTTTCCGCTCCATTTTCCCGCGGGCTTTGCATATTGACGGTCGCAGAAATTGAAGGTAACAGAAGAATAATTGTCCAACCACTTCCTTGATTTGCGGATTTCTAATAGTTTGGGTTGGCTTTGAAATGGATGTCAACTGTTGTTAGAGGACAACATCTGGCAATTATAAATGTCACGCATGTACACCGAGCGAACCCAATGTGCAGGGAAAGTGGGGTAGGGGTGGGGGGTTAAAAAAATAAGGTAGGGGATCTGAGGACACTTTTATTGGGACCCCAGCGGATTCAGGGCAGCATCACCTGATGAG